>JAUEJL010097437.1:0-13563 GCA_032274825.1 Drosophyllum lusitanicum
TGTCAACCCGCTTTTGACCCGTTTCGGGTTCGTGTCACTTTTTTCGTGTCGGGTTTCGGGTCGACCCAGAAATTGCCGGCCTTAGTTTTTAATCTAAGCAAAAGATTAGGTATTAATAAATATGTTTTTATCTCATGAACCACCACCATCATCATCATGATTAATCAAAACTAACCCAAACTTGAAACCTAAACAAAGAAATCAAATAAACCTATGCACACACTTAAATTGTAACTAGGTTATTTGAATTTGTAACCCTAAACCCCAAATGATGTCAGCAGGCAAAAGATTTCAACATGTTTTTTTAAGTTAGATCTACAACCTTTAACAATCAAAAATGAACCCTAAACCTCAAACCATTTCAACACACACATACATGACCACTCACCTAAGCAACATGGCAGGATATGGTAGTGACAATGGTTGTGACACATTGAGTCAGAGATGAGGGTGTCACTGGTTTGCAAAGAAGTAGCTTCAAGAGGAGATAGTAGTGATCTATGGAGAGAGAGAGAGAGAGAGATATAAGTAAAACTGAGATGATTCTAAAAAACATTTACTGTATATTTGTACGCTTTTATAAGTATGTAAATTAATTATACAATTAAAGTGTATAAATTCTTATATTTAACTACTTCTAGAAAAAAAAACTACTCATTCCGTCCTAATATTATTATCCACAATACTATTTTACTATCTCAAAATAATTATTCACTTTTAAAAGAGACCCTATTATTCTTTTACAACTTAACGGTGAATTAACTGTAAGGCTAAACATTACGTTCACGAATTACACTTGTATTAATTGCATTATCTTAAATTTGTGTTTATGTCCGTGAATGATAATTTTCGGGCGGACGAGTAGTATGAATAATAAACATTGTCACGTCACCTAAACCCATCTAGGACCGTACCAAACAATAACACGTTTTCAACATAAAAACCATTTTGACCCGTTATCTAACCCACTCTTCTTGCCACCTACGTTCGTTTCCATCTATCACATACAAATGGACTGACGCTCAGTATATACGTACAACCATGTCAAAAAGATGCGAGCTAATGCACCAAAATCCGGAGGCTATAGTATATAAACTCATGGCATTACATTATTTAGCATTCTCATTGAATTCTGTTATGCATGTTACAAGTGTTTGTACCAATGTAGCACTAAAAAAATTGAAGTAAACTAGAAAATGATAAATTAATGTAAAATCTTCTCCTGATGAGATTTCATAGTGTTATGGAGCTAAAAGTTCAACAACAAACCTGTAGGCCAGTCAAAAAAGAGCTTCAACATGCAGGAATATGAATCTTTATTTTTCGGTTTCAAAAGCCAAATCGAATATTTGATTGTACTCATCAACAAAGTGGACATCGAGACCTTCCTTCACGTTATGTGCAAGCTCGTCGAAGTCTCGTTTATTAGCCAATGGAAATATTATTGTTTTCACACCACTTCGTCTAGCGGCTATAGTCTTCTCCTTCACCTATGTTTACATAGTTGACAAATCAGAAAGTTTGGCTAGAATAATAATAATAATAATTTTGAAAAGCAAACTAATTTTGAAATATAGAATGTGAGCCTATGTGAAGGTGACTAATAAAATACTTTTAAGAAATTGTAGAGGTGGGAGATGGACAGATCAGGTGTGTTGGGTAATAGGCCTAATTGGGTTTGGGTTGCCACTTGAAACAGATTGTTTTTAGTGCAGGTTAAACTAGAGCCGTTCGACCTGTAAACATCTTGTTTGTCCAGTTATTAAAAAAATTAAAGATAACTAATGCGTTAATTATGAATAAAAAGTCGATATCATTAAATAACAAATCCAAAAAGTAGGATTCTTTAAAAACAGACTTTAGGCAACTTTCAACACGTTTGACCCCTCCCCTTGTAGCTAAAATTTATTACCAAACTCGTCTCATGTTTTATGAAAATTGAGATTTGAGACATTTCCTTTTTAATGGCATGTTTAATAAACAAAATTACTTTCACGGCCGTAGACATCATCATTTATTTTTTCAGAAAAGGGGGTTAATTTTAACCAGGTAAAAATAGGAGACATACCCCACCAATTGGAAGGACCCTGCCGGTTAGGGTCACTTCACCAGTCATGGCTAAGTCCTTCTTGACATGTTTGTTCATTGCAAGGGAGAGTAAGGAAGTAATCATGGTGCAACCGGCACTGGGCCCATCTTTAGGTGTAGCACCTGCAGGGACATGTAAATGAACCTTGGAATTTGCGAAAAACGGGTTCTCATGGTCTTTTGTAGCCAATATTGCTCTTGCAACAGTATGAGCAATTTGGGCACTTTCCTTCATTACATCACCGAGTTGACCAGTCAACTGAAGGGCTCCTTTCCCTTCACCTTGCTCAACCTGTGTGGTCTCTATATATAAAGTGGACCCACCCATTGAGGTCCATGCAAGACCCATCACTACTCCTAAGGGTGTCTGATCATACATCCGTTCAGCATGGAAAACAGGTTTTCCAACATAATCTGCAAGGTTTTTATCATCAACCAACACTTTTGTGGTTTCATTAGTTGCTTCATTATCCGTGTCCTTTTTGGTTCCCTCAGAATCCTTAAAAACCAGATGATATATACAAACAGTTAATCAACTGGAACTAGTAATGTAAAAAAAGCACCTTTGAAGTAAATTGAGTATTATGGCTAGCAAGTAGATAATTTCTTTAAAGAAAAATCTTTCTGATAAGTACGTAAACCATAACATTCAAAACGGAGATTCTTAGAGAGTAGATAAGTCCAACATTACAACAAATATGCAATTTGTGCATACTTATTTACATGACTCATAAAAATGTGTAAATTTTTGTCAAGTTGTCTAAACTAATAAAGTTGTAAAAGACGTTTGCATTTATAAGCACACAGAAATATACGCGTTCATAAGAAATTTGGCCCTTATGATTGTAGCTTAATTGTTGACACTTAAAAGCGTGCAAAAACATAAAATGTGTATACACTTACTAGTGTAGAGATCAATTTGCTAGACCAATTTTCCTAGCACTTCCTTTTGAGTGTGACATAATGCTCTCAACACTGTAAAGTTCACACAAAATTTGTATTTTTGCATGCTTCTAAATTTTGTGCAGAAATCCTCACCACTGTTTATACTTCTCCATATAAATGTAAACATCTTTTATGGTTATAGACGTATAGGTCTAAACAGCTTAAATGTGCACTTTTTTTAGTATGTAAAAGAGTCTGCAAATCACATGTTTGTTCGAGTGAAAAGCACAATCGACTGATATCTCACTTGCAGCCATAATTGCAGCAATAATATAAAGTCTAGCGAACAATTTGTTAAACAACTATGTGATCTTGTTGGATCTTATTTTAACCTACACCTAATTTGGAATAATATCTTTGATGTTGATGTTAAAGCTAATTTTCATGTTGACAATGTACAACTGAAATGCAAAGCAAGTCAGTCAGTGTTTGATAGATTGATATATAGTCATGACATTCATTGTTTGGTTTACCTTTAAATCAGAAGCCAGATCATCAGGATGCTGTGTATGACTAGCTGAAACATTCGTCTCCACAACTTCAGCTTCTTCTGTATTGTCAGAACTGAGTTCATCATTAATCTCATTCGACTCAGTTGCACCATCAGTTGACTCACTTCCTAAAACTGAAGGTTCATTTTGTGCTCCTTCCCGAACTAGTTGTAAAGCAATCTACAAAAAAGTTGCATATAAGCCCTGAATACCACATTAGGTTTTCAAAGTGGCGTAAAAACAGAAAAGGGAGCATCCAGCTTGCAAATATTTATTCAGCTACACTATCTCAAGTAAATGCAGCAATGTTAAACATAAAATAACAATATATGAATTTAGCAAACCTTGCGGTAAATTTTCTCAATTTGTTTTTGCAGACTACGAACCCCTGCTTCTCGGCAGTAATTTTCAATCAAAGACAGAAGAGCTGCATCGGTCACTTCAACCTGGAATATTTGCAAACAACTTTAACATCAAGCATTAAAGCATCAAAATTTGGTACATTTTACCAGTTATTCTGTAGCACAAAATAAAGAATATATGTTTAGTTATAGTTGCAACTCAAACTATCTTAAAAAGAATATTCTTCATACTTTCTAGATGACAACATGAAAAATTTTAAAAATGGAATGACGTCCTCATTATAATGCAAACGCTAGGGTTCATCTTGTTCTAACATAAATCCCGATCATGGAACCAACAAGAACTTGGTACGGTCTAGTTATCTATTTTAAGCTACGCACACATACATCAAGCCTTTAAAATATTATGTTTACAATTAAGAAATAATATAAATTTACAAACTTCAGAGAATAAACTTTGAAAAAAGGATGATTTTTCTTCAGCTGTGAAAAAATACTACAGCCCATAAAACATGGTTTTCCCAATAACTCTAACATAATACTTTTATATCTTACATTTGTTCAAACTAGAGGTTTTATATATATTTGTATCTACACTAAAGAAATAACAAATCAAGATACAAGATGTACATGATACCAAGTCTATTGCTTACCTGTATGCATATATTGAGTTGAGATAAAACTGAATATTGAGTAGCAATTTAAAAAAAATCCATAATTAACAAGAGAGAAAAGGACCTGTTCCGGCTTGACACCACAAGCATCACGAGTGCTTTTTTCTAAATAATCTCGGGCAATATGCATTTTTTCATCAGTAATATAACCAGCAATGGGAATTATCTCCATTCTGTCCAAAAGTGGACCTGGTATTGTTTCCACTACATTTGCTGTACATACAAACAAAACCTGCACCACAAATTTCAAATAATTAACAGATTGTTTCCACTACATTTGCTGTCCAGTAGCACAGTTTTTTGGAACATCAAGAAAACAATAATCCTCCTATAGGAAAAAAAAACCATTGTGTACATAAAAACAATATAAAATAAATCCTTGTTCACACTTAATTATAATAGGGTAAATACTAGTTGACTTTTAAAATTTTAAACCAAGAAGCCTTTCAGCGTGTTGAAACATTAATTAGACAGAAAATACTCCTTGAAACCAGTGTTGTAAAACTCGGCCTAGGCGGCCGAGTACTTGGGGAGTACTCGGAAATCAGACACCTGCCAAGGCGAGTCGAGGCTACTCGGGCAAATTACTCAGATTCGGTCAGACTCAGTACTACTCGCCAACGGAAGTAAAAAAAAAATTATTTTTCGAAGGCATGTGGTATACATGCAACTGTATTGTTTAACCTAGTTTGTTCTACCTCTTCCGCAATTTCTCACGGCTACAAAATCAATTGTCTCTTCCACTTTTTCTCACAACTGTCAACTATACGACGCAATTTGAAGTTTTCAACACTAATGTTTGTGTTTCTAACATATTTCTTGGGTTTTATGAACAATTATATTTATATTTGAGTATTTATGAACATGCGATATGTATAATTTTGAGATTTATATATAAAATTCCAATCCTAGTACTCCCGGCTGACCGCTCTACTACCGCCTAGCGAGTTTTACAACATTGCTTGAAAAATTGAGTTATTTGGACAAAGTGATACGAGGTCAAGAAATCTTGAATGACTATGGATCTAAAGAGATAACTATTTGAACTTGAATAGTAACAATAATTCACATAAGAGATTAGCTTATCTGAACAAAATAAGTTGCACATACCAAAAAAAATTGTAAAATAGTTCACAAAATTATGATTGTGCACTTGGAAAATGGTAAACCTAATTTCTTTTCTTGATACTAAAGAAATTAGCTTGTACGCACAAGATAAGTTAGATATGCCCAAAAAAATGTAAACTAGAACCATATGTATGCTTGATACCATTACTTAGATCTTAAAAAAACATAAGAGTCCAAAATCATTATTGTCACGAACCTTTGACAAATCGATTGCAACATCAAGGTAGTGATCTAAAAAGTTAGCATTTTGTTCTGGATCAAGTAGCTCCAACATAGCACTTGCAGGATCACCAGCATGCCCCCTTCCCAACTGCAACCAAGATAAGAAAATTAAATTAAACAATTAATATTTAAATTGATTAATCATTCTAAAAGTTAAAACCTATTT
The DNA here is from genome assembly GCA_032274825.1 of Drosophyllum lusitanicum. NCBI lineage: Eukaryota > Viridiplantae > Streptophyta > Magnoliopsida > Caryophyllales > Drosophyllaceae > Drosophyllum > Drosophyllum lusitanicum. The sequence continues at coordinate 6,077 of JAUEJL010097437.1, forward strand.
CCAACTGCTCAAGGTATAATTATTAGTTGTGATCTAACTCACAAAGCACCTTAACAATCTTTAAAAAAATAAATTATACCTTGTCAATCTCATCAATAAGAACAAGAGGGTTTGCTGATCCCACACTTTTCAGACACTGGACCATTTTCCCAGGCATTGCCCCTATGTAGGTACGGCGATGTCCCTGGTACAAGTTTAAGATGTTAAAAATAAAGATAATACATCTAATTAAATTTAGCAATTTGACCCACTTGACTTATAAAATGGGTCGATTTTGGTTGTGTTTTATCTCAAATCAGGCATATCAATAAGCTTTAGCCACAATTTGAATGGGTCAAGTGAGTTCAGAAGCCCAAAGTCTTCTTTTAAGGCAGACAACCAACAAATCACTTCATAGGAATGTGTATGTTATATTGTTATTAATGTAATAACATTGTTTCATCTTAACTAACACATTAATTACTTGTAGAAAATTATAGAAAATGGACAACATAGCGTTTATGGTTCTACCCAACTCATCCCATACAAAAAGTGACCTGTTCAACCCGGACCCATTTTGACTTGTTATCCAAATCGACCAACCAGGCCATCTTGTTTTCAGATGTACAACAGTGCTTGATATACTTTCCTGACCTTGATTTCAGCAACATCAGACAATCCACCAACAGAAAACCGATAGAACTTTCTGTTTAAAGCACGAGCAATTGAACGACCAATGCTAGTTTTACCCACTCCAGGAGGACCAGAAAGGCAAATAATTTTTCCTGCAACAAAGATGTATATCTTGTATCAAAGCTCTTTTATTTCAAGATTCATACATAAAAAAATATGAGAAATGAAATATCCTCCTACTTTTTGTTCCTATTTTATCCTCCTACCTATTCAATGATTGACATGTGTAAGACATTAATTCTCTTTCCTCATATCATCCCTTGATTTTGACACTTGTCTTGATTAAGTGAGTAGGAGAATAAGTAAGAAAAAAAAGTAGGAGTATATATCATTTCTCAAAAAATATATAATGTAAGATAAACCTACGTCTTACCATGGTGGCATTTTTACGTGGCATCTCCACAAAAAAGAAACTTATGTGTCATTGTTAAAAGATAGATGATAATTAGCTAACCTTGCGATGTTCCTCTGAGTTTTCCCACAGCAATAAATTCGAGTATCCTTTCTTTAACATCACTCAAACCATAATGATCTTCATCAAGAACTTGTTGAGCCCGTAGGACATCAAAGTTTTCATCACTGAAGTTAGTTAGCAAAAGAAAAAAAACAGCTTAATATCAGATTCACCACCACTCCTACTTACAAAACCAAAAGTATACGTATATGTAGCCAATGAATTGCATACAAAGATAGAAGATGAAAACTAGGTTCTATATACCAAAATATAAATGTAGCATGGTGTAGTGGATTGTCAAAAATCTTATACATTCATTTTTGATCAAGAATAATCATGAAATCCTGATCAGTTTGAGCATGTAGTAGAAGCAAGAGCAATTAGCTTCTTTTACTTAAATTCAAAGAGACAATAGACACCCTATCCTTCACAGAACATACATGCAATTGTGATTTATAACTTTAAAGCTTCACAAGATACAAAATAAGCAATTTTTTTGTATTATATTAGTACAACACTCTTGATCAAATAGAAAAGATACTAACATACCTATAATTACCCCAGGGTAAGGCAGTCAACCAATCAAGATAGTTTCGTGTAACATTAAATTCACTTGAACTGGCTTCCAAGAGTTGCAGCTTTTTCAGTTCTTCTTCAATAACTTGCAGAACATGAGGTGGGATTTTCTCCTTGTTTGGATCAATTCTATCCCTAAATTTATCTGCAGCAAAGAAAAAAATGATTGTCAAAATCATATAAACTAAAACGACATTAAATAGGAAGTTTCTATATTAAAAAATAGTTCTATGTATCTCAACATAATATGCATTCACATCATATATGTATGCATGTGTGTCTATATATTTTGATACACACACATATATATGTATAAAACCAAAAAAATTAACAGGAACTTTACCAGTGAGTGCTGTTTTGTCATCAGTCTCAAGTCCTAATTCCTGTAGCAAGATAGCATGCATCAGAGTATATTCTGATAGTTTACATAATCATCTCATGTCACAAGGACATATTTGAATAAAAACATGACGGTAATATAAGTTACAGCAATAGAGAACAAAATAACTACAGATCAGATACAATAATCACCTTTTTGATAGCCTTATACTGCTCATTTAACAAGTAACGACGCTGTTCAGTGCTTATTTTCTCTTCAATAGCTTTCGCTATGGTTTCCTAAACCAAGAATAAAATTGAAATGTTATCAAAAACTAAAGAATTTCTTGTAAAAGAAATATGTAATAAGACAGTACTAGGAGTTACCTGAATCTTATGTATCTCCATTTCTTTCTTTAATAACTCAAGACTGAGTCTCAACCGTTTGTACACCTAGATTGAAAATAATGTAAAAACTTGAGAGGATCATAAATAATTATGCTACTCAAGGGGAATCATATTCATCTATTTAACTTTCTCCATGGAAAAAGTAAAATATAAGATAAACTGGAATGCACCGAGAAACTGGTTACAAAATAAAGTGTAGGGAATGGATTAACTATCTGCTAAGTGCTAATTATGAAAAAAGATGTGCATCAAGAATAACTCTGTTAAATAATTTGTCCAAACAGAAAGTTCCAAACCACTTCAGGCAGTGGGCAAAAGTTCTGAGAAACTTAGACAAGAACCAGAAAACCGTTATAGAACCTTAAATGTGACTTACATCGAGCTCTTCAAGCACTTGCTGACATTGTAATTTGTTTGAACCAGATATTGCGGCACCAAAGTCTGCTAATCTTGGATAGTTAAAATCACCAATATGCTGCAGAAAGTATAAGCAATTCAACCCAGAATGCAAACAAAAAAACAAGAAAACGAAGTTAGTTCAGTAATATGATTGTTGTTCTCAATGAGCTTGGAATTCGATAAAGCAGATATAAATATAACAGCAGTCTAGCTAAAAACTCATTATCAGAGATCCTGTATGAGAGCCCATATCAAGAGAAATTAGCGTGTATGATGCATTCATTTATGCTTCTACCCTACAACTATAAAATCTCAATGTTACTGAAGACTTTCTATCTAGATTCACAGCCACTTGGTTCCTCTAAAAACTTGTGTTGTGGCATTTCTAAAAAGAATTCTAGACAAATGCAGAGATTTACAATCAAGTCATACTTCTTTATTTTGTTATGGACTTAATTCTCTGACCATAAGCTTTCAACTAAGATAACAAACCTCATTTCCAACATTTAACAGTTTGATAAAGTAAAAGAGCGGTAAGTGAGCATATATAACAGAACGGCAAGGCTCTATGGTTTATATTAATTTTATATGATATTCCTTTATGAAAAGGTGGATCCTAGACTAATGTACATTAATTATGATAGCCCTACTTCAAACACCAAGGGGGAGAGAGAGGGAGATCCAACAGGGGGGTAAAGTGGGGTGAGGGTGGGATGATTTCTTTTTAAAATTAGGTTGTCAGAGCTGATGCATTGAGTTCAAGCCTTTAGCTACAAACTATATGTTAGAGTAAGAAAGTATCTATGATATAAAAGTTGCAATACTCTATTGATAAACTAATATTAACCATCACTTTTTCACTAGACCTGAATTCTAAAATTATGATCTAAAAGAGTTCAAAAAGTTTGCTAGATGACAAACATTAGATGCAGTTATCAGCAGATCATATGGCACCTCTAGCAATCATGAGAGCATGTCCAAATCCCAAGTACCCAATGTGTGTGTTTTTACTCATAAGCTAGATACTCGTATAATTACCATCTGATGAACATAGATTGTTTTATTACGATCAACGTTAGGTGTAGCCTTTTCTCCTTTTTTTATTAGAGTTGCTAACTCAAGGATAATTGTCCATCCTATATTAACAACATTTAAATATTATTTTATTTTTATCTTTTGAATACCAAAGACGCACACTGACACACACACACAAATCTGTGCCTTCGTTCCAAAAGGTTACAGTCTCTATATTATAATCCTGATTTTCATCATTGTACTATTTCAACAGGCAACATGACAGCTTTAACCCCCAAATTATCTTAGGACAGGATGATCATGGATAATTAAAACGGTATGCTATCATACTTCATGCAACATTGATGTTTGATAATTATACACGATAGCGTTCAATTTATTTTGGTGTATTCAAGACTAGATTTGTTAAATCTTGTACAAAATATCTATGAATTCGTCAGCATCATCTAATCCTATAAGTAAAATAGAAGCCATATTTCATATCTTGAACAAATGAAATTAACAGAAAACTAAACCTGATTGTACGTTTGAACATGATCCCTCCACAGAGAACTAGTCTTCAGAACATCTCTAAGGGTTGTTATGACTTCAAATGATGTTGCTTTTATCACATCATCATCCTTGTTATATGGTGAATCCTGGAATACAAAAAACAAATTATTTAAGAAGAATCAAATATAGTGAGTGTTGCATCAACGAGTGTGATATTTACGGAAGTATATTCCATCATATTTATTTCGTTACTGCATCTCCAAATATTTTAGAATAAGATCGCACAATACCTTAAGATGATCCACTTTGACCGTAAGGGGATCTTCACTGACCTGTACAAGATGTAATTACTCAAGTCCAAAGAACAAGACCATGAGAAAGAGGAAAAATATATCTTCATATGGAATGTTTTGATGCAATCAACTAATAGACGTAAAGAAAGAAAGCTTCCACTAACCATCTCTGTAATGCGAAGCCGCCTATGACCGATAAGAACCACCTGGTCTCCTTGAATACTTGTAATCTACTTAAAAAGATCAAAAATTGATGATGTATGATACAAATAATATACAAGCTTAACAAGTTTACCATGATTAATTAACAACAATTGCATCATAAGTACCTGAGCCAGGGTACCAACTTCATGGAGACGGTTAAGCAACTCTTTGCCCTTGAACTCATATATGTTTTTCTCTGCATCAGAACCTGTGGCCTCAGATCCTGGTTCATCTTTTACAAGAAACGCACCAGCATAAGGAGCCTGCCGTTTTCGACTTTCTACCAATGCAGCTAGTAGTTTAGGATCCTGTAAAGTACAACGAATTATTAACTGCCTATTTTGAAAGTTAGATGAATACATTAATGAATATAAATAGCTACTAACTGAAGGAAGAAAAGAAAAACAAAACGAGCTTAGCAGAACTTTTTCTTATAAATTAACTTACTTAAGCCCTTACAATTAGCATACTCTACCACGAGATGCATCACTTATGAGTTATGTAAGAAGTTCTCCTGATGAAACTATAATTTATCAACTGTCAGAGAAATGTTATTGGAAAATGTATAAAAAGGGCCTGTTTTTTACATGACCAAAAAAAATCATAGAACCATTTCCAACTACTATAATTGTACGACTAGTGGATTCTCCAAAGAATTTCTAGATATATACTTATTTCCCTTTAGCTTTCATTCAGATAAGGTATGGATCCATGGTTCTTGGATACAAGTATATACTGGTAAAAAGAAGTATCTACAGATTCTAAATTGTAAAAAGATAACAAAAACTGAATTTCATATCCAATCACTTGTACAAAAAGAAGTAAGATGGCGTACCTTGACATATATTGGCATATAAAACCCCGGAAACAAAGGTCTGTGTGGCAATGGCAATGCTAACACCTGCAAATAGAAAGACAGAATGCATTCAGCTTTAATGTAAAAGGTGATAATGGAATTCTATCGCTAGTATGCAGAAGACTAGAATTTGACAGTTTAAAGAAGAAATCTACATTAAAAAAATAACAAGAGGATAACCGTAAGAAAATCATCTGGTTTTTTAATAGCTGTAGGAACAATTGCCGCTGCAGATTTCGATTCAGCTTCTTCAATAGCTGACACTGACTCGGACCCAGATCCATCACTCGAATCCGAAGAGAAAAAAACTCTATGAAACAATTTAGGGTTTCTGTCACCTGTAGGAGAGCGCAAGACTCTATGAAATGGCGAACTCAATTTAGTCCCATGGCGTGAATTAGAGTGTAAACAAGACAACCCTGTGAAAACCCGGGTTTGCTGCAAGCACGAAGAAGACCTTAAAGCCTTCAACATGAGGGTTTCTGTAAAGCGATGATGAAGAAGATTGGAATGCCGAAGAGATCGCTGTGGATTTGTTAATTTATTTTTTGAAATTGAGCATAAGAGTTGATCAGTGTGAAACGACCGCGGATGGCATTGAGGAGCTTGAAGAACAAGAAACCATGGCGTTCAACGTTTTTGACTTTGTTCGGCCTAAAGCCCTCACTAAACCCTCCCTCGACGACCCGCCGCCTCGGTTACCAGTAAGGGGAGTTTGGTTAAGTTTTTACTTATTTTTTTTATATATTTTATAAGCTTACTAGATTAGATACCTCGTGAAATACAAAAATCGGGTTTAAAAAATGATAAATATTAAACACTAATGAAAAGATATTAAAATAATTATAAAATATGAAAGAATGGGAATTTGAAAGAATGACGACAGGTGTCAAATGTCAACACCTAAACTAGCAGCTAAAGCGTCGACATGTGAGGGATGATAGACATGATGGCAGATTCGCAATATTATGATACGGATATGCGTGATTGTATTTTCTTGTATAAGTAATATATCATTATTGTTACAATTAAGAACGATAAGATCGAGTTTTTATTGGTTATGATTAAAAACAATTTATAATTACTATAAATTATTTTTAAATGGTAAAATTAAAAATTTATTTAAATATGATATTTTTAAATGCAATAAAAGTTAAATATGATATTTGTAAATTAGGAACGTCAAATACGACATTTTAAGGTTTAAGAAAGTATATGTATATAAATAAATTATATCTAAAAAAAATTTATTCGAATTAAAGTCAAAACTGAATCCAATTTTAATCAAGAAAAGTAAAAATTAAATTTTAGTTTTTTTTGCCAAAATAGGTGGTTCATATTTATTATTTAACAGTTAATTTTTTAATAATAATAATATAGGTGAGCCTTAAATTTATTAAAAAATTAACAATTTTTGTCACCTCTGTTATCACTCAAAAATATTAAAATTATGAGTGGTGGATGGTGAACGATCATATATCTATTTAAATTTCAAGATATGTTTTACAGATTAGAAAATTCTATCTTGAAAATATAAATACCTAAAACTTTCGAGATAATATTTGAAATATAAGAGACAAAATTGATGACACAAAACTTTTGATAAATTGGCTACCAAGTTAAACTTCTCTCCACTTATAAAAGTCAAAATTGAAATTTCGATTTTAAATGAATGGATGGTCAAGATTAAGTAACTAAATTAGACTAAATGTCCGTGTGATACACGGGTTGGTTTAAACGATAATAAATATTAAACATTAATAAAAACGTATTAAATAAT
>JAUEJL010097448.1:0-13563 GCA_032274825.1 Drosophyllum lusitanicum
TATATATATATGGTTAAGATCAATATAGGCAACCCCTTATATAAAGTCCCTAAAGGCTTAATATTGACCCTTAGATCTGAGAATAGATGAACATGATTAATTAAAGGAAATTAAAATATTAATCCTTAAAAAACTGATATTCGCGTAATCAAAAGGGCAAAAACGTCAACAACAAAACAAACAAAAATCCACTTTCCGCATATACTTCCAAAACTTACGGAAAGATATCCTCTCACTTTCAAAAATCACGAAACCACGTCCCTTTCTCCATATACGATTGTCACAACCATCTGTTTCTTCTTCCCCAACGAAATCATCAGTTATGTTCTTCTCAAAGAAATCGAGGTAAGTTTATGATTATTTGATCTTGATTTCGATGATATATTGTTCATAATTGTGTTGTAACTTTATCATCATCATTCTCGGTCATGAAATCGTTAAGAAGAAGCGGACGATTGGGTTCCGTTTTTCGAAAATCTAAGCAAACCGATAACACAATCATAAACATAGATGATGAAGAAGTAAGAGGATCTGAAAATGCAAATCAATCGCCGATGATGGTCGACAATACAACATGCACAGACATAACGATATCCACTCAACCCCTTAGTGTCGAAGATGCATGTGAAGAGCAAAATCGGTCAATGGATGAAGGTATTATACTATTAAATAGCAATTTATTAGGTAAAAACGTCTCTGTTTTACCGTATTATATGATAATTTTTGCTTTTCATCATTTTAGGATTTTTTTTATCATTTTAGGGTTTCCATCATTTTCATGAGTGTACAGTTATTTATCATGATAAACCCTGATGTAGATTGTGATATACATAATTTGATGATGAATTACAGTGTGATATACATAATTTTGAGACCACTAACATCATTTTCTTTATGTTTCCATCATTTTCTTTAAGTTTCCATCATTTTCAGCCTGATGAAGTTAAGTATGTCTGAATACACGATAAACACTGATAACCACTGTTATACACATAAATGATGAATAACAAATGAAACTTAATCATCATTTTGATAACCACTGTTATACACATGATAAACACTGGTGTAGAGTTATTTATCATTTTCAGACTATTTTCATCATTTTCACCATGATAAACCATGATATGGACTTATTCATCATTTTCATACTATTTTTATCATTTTCACGTGATAAAACCTGATGTAGTGGAACTATTTATCATTTTTAGTATGTTTCCATTTTGACTAAATAAACATAACATCATTTTGATGCTTAAAGTATGTAATGGAACTAATTGGAACTAACAAATAAACTTAATCATCATTGTGATTTCATCATTTACATCATTTCATCATTTTGATTTCATCATTTACCTCGTGTATGTCTGAATACACGATGAACACTAATAACCACTGTTATACACATAAATGATGAATAACAAATAAAACTTAAACATCATTTTGATAAAACACTGTTATACACATGATAAACACTAAACGAGAAACATCAACCTTTTCCAACTGTGATTTCTTACCTCCTTTCGCGCAAGTAAACACTTTGGTCCTAACAAGGCCACCCACAACGGACGATCTACCAGCTTGGGGCTTCGATGTCGATTTAATAGGTTCAAACCCACCAACCCTAGCATATTCTTTATAGAACAACAAAGCATGAGACAGTGAATCAAAAGACATATTCAAGACGGGCCTTTGTGTGTCAACAACATTGGGTATCCAATGTCTAACTCCCATTGCATAAACCTGTTCAATGCCAATTTGGAGAGACACAGAAACAGAGTCCAAACCTAAAAAATATGGAGAAAAATGCTAAAATTAAATATACAAGACATATGTCAAAGCTGATTTGTTAGATAATAAAAATGATGAAAAAGCTAAATTGGTAGAATTGAATGCTAAACTGCATGAAAATAATGAATTCTGAAAATGATGTATTGAATGATAATCTACATGAAAATGATGATTTAATGATAAAAAACATTTATACAAAAATGATGACTTATGAACATGATGACATGAATAATGATTTGAAAGACAATGTGAATAAGGCAAATGCATTAAAAAGATGATTTTAGACTGTACATTCGAATAGAAGGTACGAAAATGATGATTCATTATAAAAAAAATGATAAGTATCAAAATGATGTGCTATCAAACTGATAAATAAAGATACGTCGAATACATAATGAAAGGTATGAAAATGATGATTTTATAAACATGATGAATCGAATAATAATTTGAATGAAAATGCGCATAAGGCAAATACATGAAAATGATGATTTGAACATGCAATGATTTATAAATACCAACTAAAAGCCAAGATACGTCATATACATCACAATTACAAAACGATGTTACTGAACATCAACTGCAAATGATTTTCATCATTTTCGCAACTCTGCATAGATGAAAACTAACCGAAAAAGTATCAAAATGATGTGCTATCAAACTGATACATAATGGAATGTACGAAAATGATGAATTTATGAACATGATGAATCGAATAGTAATTTGAATGGAAATGCGCATAAGGCAAATGCATGAAAATAATGAATTTAAATGCAATGATTTATAAATACCAACTGAAAGCCAAGATACGTCATATATATCACAATTACAAAAATGATGTTAATGAATGACAACTGCAAATGATTTTCATCATTTTTGAAACTCTGTATAAATGAAAACTATCTGAAAGCTAAAATACGTCATATACAAAACATAACAATTACAAACGATGTTAGTGAAGATCAACTGCAAATGAATAGCATATAAAAGAACAGCGAAAAACAAATACCTTCGTATATATCATCATCATCGTTGTTAATAGAAAAAGAACCAGAAGCCATCGACAATAGCAGAAAAAATGAGGGGCGGATCAAATACTATGAACGGCTGAATCATCAAACGACCATGGTGGAGAAAACATACTACGAATGTTGACATACTAGAAAATGGAAAACGAACGTGGAATAAGGAAACTGTTACGTAAATGGTAACTGCCATATGGAACCAAAATTGAAATGTCGATCCTGCCCTTTTCGAAACTAACGAAATCAATGGACAAAAATGGGAATTCAAGGACTATGTATAAGGAGGGGGAATATGTTGATTCATATTTTATATATATCCTTAATTAATACAGGATCGTTAATTAATTAATTTATACAATAGCAGATTTATTTATTTATTTAATAAAGTATGTTTAGATTGTTGACTTGTTATGGCTTAACGGAGTTTCATTCGGTAACCAATTAAACCTTAATTATCTCAAAATTAAACAACATATATAGTAAATTAAACCTTAATTATCTCTTGGGTTAAATCCTCTCATGTCGTGGTCATAACATAACCCATCATGTTCTCTCAGTGAGACCTACAAAGGGACTACCCATTCTTGACTTATAATAAGGACACACTCTTAATTAGTTTGAATACAACATGAGAGAATCTTAATCCATATTTCTTAGTTACTGGCCGACGTACGTGGGTAGCAAATCAACGTACAATTCATGGAAATTAAACAATGAACAAACCTAACCATGCATGGATCACATCAACTATATATGAAAACTTCTCTAAAAAATTAATTAGTTGGAAATTAAAAACAAAACAATAATTAAACGTACATTTGAATTAATTAACCAAGCTAGCTAGCTAATCAATTTCTTGATTCTTCCATCAGAGAGGTTGTCCGGTCAAGAAATGTGTAACAAGTGCAAGGGCGCTCTTGGGTTTATAGCTTGGCACCTGGTGACCCGCCCCAAGAACCGTCGCAAATGTTATCTCTCCTTCGTGAACTTGTACATATCCACACATCTGCATGCATGCGTTTTTAATTTCATATATCAGATTTATTTATTTATTTTCAGTCACAATATACATTTTTATATATTAATTAGGGTATGTTACAAACGAGTCAAGCCGAGTTTGAGTACTTTAGGTTAAGCTCGAGCTCGACGAGCCTCATTGATAGGGTGTATTTTGGCAATTTACCCAACTATGAATTGCGTCCGGATGAGCTGTCATTAATTTGCTATGCTTGATTTTTCCAAAATAACCCTAATTAATAAAGCATTAAGAAGCCGCCAAAAAATCTTAATCATTGATTAATTTTAATCAAAGACTAAGATTGGTTATCGCAGTTCTCGTACGAAAAACAATGCTCGTTTGAACCTTCCCCTCGAAAAGCTCTATACACTACAAGAAAAAATGGAAAAAACACTTGGGACCCTTCTGCAATAAACCCGCTAAATGCCTAAATGACATATTAATCACCTCCTTTTTCTTATAGTGATAAGGGCTTGACCGGAGCCTTTGTAAGGGCGAGTTTGGTTCATTATCTATTTTGAGCTCATTTTTAGGCTTGAGCTCAAGTTTGAACTCGATAAATGTTTGACTTGTATATATTTGAGCTCAAATAACTCAATAAAAGCCGACTAACTTATAGCGCACTCTAATTTCTAGCCTTCATATATCTATTTAATAATCCTGTAGAGTTTGAATAATAACTGAAATTAAAAAGATCATAATGTGTTACCTGCCCTTGATGAAGCCATGAATGCCATGGAGTCTTAATAGGTAGATTCATCAAGTTAATGGAATATTTGGTCGACGTCACTGGTACTCGTCCATCAGTATCACCACTACCATGCAAAAAATAAATAATAAAATAAAAGACTCAATTAATTAAAACAATTCATATTATCAGGCATATATACAACTAGTTTTGATTATTGAAATACGTACGTACAATATATAATTTCTGTGAAGAAGTTACCTGAAAATCCACACGCGAAGGTTATTCTCCATGAGCTCTCTAAGGAGTGGAATTATCGTTGAAGGACTATCATTCCACTTTTTAATGATGTCACTACGTACGTACGTACATAATTCAATTTGTAATATCGATCGATCAGTAGATATAATTAAAACAACGTACATAATTCCATTTGAATATATATATATATATATATATATATATATATATGAGTGTACGTATAGTAGGTACCTGCATGGTTCCCAACCATGATCAAGTTTTGTGACATTAGCATGAATGGCTTCTTGAACATCTTCACGATTCATGTAAGCAAGTGTGTAGTATTCACTGCATGGACTAATTATCTGCTGCGACTGTCGTTTAATTACATTTGAACCAAAACGAACAAAAGCATGCAATTAATATTAATTAGCTTTTTTGACTAATTATCTGAATTAAGCATAAGTTATCCTAGATCATGAATAAAGATTTTAATTACCATCCGCTTGGGCCTGGAAGTTAGACTTTTGTTCATGCATAAAGGGGCATAGATGTTGTAGATATCAATATCACCAAGATCACGATCCACCTCTTCATTCGCCTTTATGCACTCTTTCGATTGTTGTTCTGGGGTTACATTTGGGGAAAAGTCACAGAATTTACGGATTTTAGCCGATGTCTCATCTGATACTAGTGCGTGTGAAGCAAAATAATCATACATCCCTTTCTCATCAGTCTCGTCGTTGATCACCGCGTTCCCAATCTGTATATACAAGATTAATTATATCAAGAATTTGGATGTAGTACACACATACATATATAGTAGATCATATAAAAAAGAGATTAAGAAATTAAGAGTTAATTATTACAAGGATTCCTTTAAGATTGATTATGGTTTTGTTGGCCTTCTTGTTGTAGTAAAGAATGGTATGTGCAAGCTGAGGCACATAATGTCCAGCATAGCTTTCTCCTGAGATATAAAACTCTCTCTCTTTATATTCTGGGAATCTTTCAAGCCAATTCAACAAGAAAACATAATTGTCTGCTGCTGTTGATTCGTCTCCACAGTTGTCGTAATACGAGGATGTGTTTGAATATGAAAACCCTACGCCCGCAGGTGATTCCACAAACAAAACATTCACCACTGAAAACAAGTCCATAAATAAATGCATGAAACTAACGTACGTACACTTTAATTATGTAAACAATTAATTGAAGATTTGAAATTTGTACGTTATTAATGTGATACCTTGATTCCATGCGAATTTATTTCTGTAGAGAGTTTTGCCATCACTGTTGACTAGAAAGGGCCCAAGCTCCTGCATGGCTCCATAAGCGAGTGAAGAACAACCAGGCCCTGTAAAAACAAGTATTGAGATCCTGTTAAGTGAATCGTGGTGAAGATATGAAAGTGAGATCCTTATTTAAATTGATCAAAAAACATGACTAGTTTTGTTTAACCACAATAGAAGCGGTATATATATATATAAATTAATGCACATAATTAAACGAGTATGATTTAGGGTTTAAGTTTTAGATCGTACCTCCATTGAGCCAAAGAAGGAGCGGTAAAGATTGGGTGGAGTTCTCAGCTTCAACAAAGTAATAGTAAAAAGCCCTACCCTCGGATTCATTCACAGTAACATACCCACCGTATTGATCAAATCCAACGGATGGTTGACCGGGCCATCTAGAGATTTTATCATTCTTTTTCAAACCTTGTTGAGGAATAACAAGGCAATCTTTATTTACAAATTGAGGTGGGTTGAAATGGCTACTGTCAATCATGACTGGATTAACAGACCGTTTGGTCCTGTAAAAATTGTTAAGAGCTTGAGTTTGTGTGTTGCGTGCATGACTAATTTGACATGAAAAGAAGCTGCAGAGAGATATCAGAAGAAGGCCACAAATAATCGTCTTCTGATCCATTCGTTCGTCGTAATATATTGCCTGGAGAACTAACTGAAGTAGCTAGCTAGGGTTATTAATTGTAGCAGCCGGCCTTGAGATATCACGTACGCGTATATATATATATAGTGGTTTACTTTTATATAGCTAGATATCGGGATTTAGTTGTAGATGATCATCTTAATTTTTGAATTTTGAATGAAAACGGTTCTAGCTAGAGATAATTAGATGAGATCGATCGAGTCCGAGTTCATAAACTTAACAAATATTAAATATATGATCAATAAATAAATATACGTACCTTTAGACATTCACAAATTTCAAAGAAGTTTTTCAAGATTCCTCTTCAATCTATGTATCACAATAATAATTTAGATTTAGATAATCACATTCACAAATTAATAATAGTATTAACTTTATGTTTGTATAAGATTAAAAATATTCTTTTAACACTACTAAAAAAAAAATACTTTTATACTTCCCTGACCGGTTTTAAAAAAAAACGTCTCGAAAACGAGCTCTAAAGTGAATCTCCTCGTTTTTTTATGATTTAATTAGACTTGGTTGTTAGTCAAAAAAACCTAATCTAAAAGTTTAAAAAATATTCTGGACCAGTTTTATGATTAAAAATAGGGTCAGGATCATATGGGAAAGCGTCCCAGATAAGATAAGATATTCAAGCTCTGTTTATTTATAGAAATAACCGGGTCTTAAACTTCAAAAACATTCGGGCCTTGTTTTTTTTTAAACCGGATTCAAATAGTATCATTAAATGCTCCAACGGTGCACTCGATCAACTACCACACATATTTAAGCCCTGGTTTTTTTAATAAAAACCGGGTCTAGAAGTCATATTTATGGCATATTTTTTCTTTCTCTTCACCTCCACTTTCTCCTTCGTTATTTCTCTTCATCTCCATTAATACACTCAAAAGAAGTCTTAAATTTCTTCAAAAGGTCCAAATTTTATCTATTAAATCTTTTCCAAATTTTACATAAATTGTCCATTTAATCAAAGGTATTATATATCTATTTCATTATTTTTTTATAGTATATTTCACTTATTATATATATAATTTATATTCTTTGTTATTGTAGGTATCTCGGTGCAAATGTACGTTGAACCGGACTAAATTGCTTCTTCACATCAAAGATATTAAGGGATATATACTATTTTAATCATTTTAGTTCTTGTAATTGCTTTGATCTAGGCATGTGTAAATACATGTACACACATACGTATAATATATTTATGCATGTATATATATAATATACATGCATAACATATATATGTGTGTATATGTGTTTGTGTATTACCATTCATTTTGACACAGCCTTGGTTGTCAATTGTTGGGTAAACGTAGGATTATAGCATTTAGTTAAAACGTACCCGTTTGAAATTAATCTAATAGAGGTTAATTTTGGATTGTCCTCATTTTAGGACTGTTTTTTTAATACTTTGTCTCATGATGTAGATGTTTATTGACAGAGTATTTAAGAAGAAATTGATATGCATTTTCCTTTACTCCTGGTCTCCTATGGGTTCGTGTTATGTACACATACTTTGAGTTAAGGGCGGGGAAGTGTTGCCAAATTCTTTTTAAACACTCAATTTGATAATATGTTATATGTATTCACATAAGACAAGATATTCAAAAAGTGGGTTAGGATGGACCATCCGCAATCACATTCATATGTACTTATATTATGCATACATGCATCATATTAATTATACTATTTTTTAAATTTCAGATGGATCGTGATACATGTATATACAAGATACCACATGGTTCGGTTGAATATCTTCATCATTTGTCTGGTTTTATAAAAGTCGTCGAGGATTATAAGGATAAACAAGGAAAACGAGAAACTGACCTTCTAAAGTTTGTAAAAAGTGTGTTCTATTTGAAAATTCTAACGAAATTAGTAGACATTTAGTGGTAACTGGATTTATGGATAAGTATACTACTTGGTCACGGCATGGTGAATTATTATCAAATAGTAATATGGTTGTTTCCAATTTTAATGACCATGACAATGAAGATTTGATCAGTGATGACAATTGTGATAATTTAGATGGTATGTTACATGATTTGGAGGAAAATATTGCCGAAAAAGATTAAAATAAATTTCAACAATTGTTTGAGGACTCTGAAAAACTTTTGTATGACAGTTGTAGAAAATTTACCTAACTTCACTGTTTTGAAACTATTCAATTTAAAAGCCAACAACAGTTAAAGCAATAAAAGTTTCATAAGCTTATTAGAGATTTTGCATAAAATATTTCCAAAAGATAATGAATTAGTAGTCTCATTATACCAAGTGAAAAAATTGATGTGTTCAATGGGATTAGATATTGAAAGAATACATGCATGTTCAAATGATTGTATATTGTACATGAAAGAGTACAAAGACCTGCATGAATGTCTTAAATGTGGTACATCTAGGTATAAGTAGAAAAAACGAGTAAGCAAAAACAAAGATGGTATTTGCCCAACGTTCCAAGATTGAAACGATTGTTTGCAAACTCAAAATAGGCAACTTTGTTACAATCGCATAAGGAAGAACGTAAAAATGATGAAAATTAAGACACGTGGTTTTATGGAGGAATATCGATTATGAGTTTGTAGAATTTGGAGAAAATATAAGAAATATAAGGTTTGAAACTTAGTTCAGATGGAAATCATTTTGGAAACATGAGTAGTAATGATAGCACCAGGGCAGTTCTATTGTGTATCTACAATCTTCCACCATGGTTATGCATAAAACAAAAATATATCATGATGTTATTGTTAATTCAAGGTCCAAAATAACAAGGTAATGACATTGATTTAGCTCCATTAGTTGATGACTTAAAGGAATAATAATATAAAGAAGGGAAAAATAAGGATAAAAAGAGAGATATTACCTACTATTAGTTTGGAACATTGTATAATTTATTAGTTTGACAGATAAAATTGATTAGTTTCTAGCTTAGCCAGCAACACCACCCATTATTAACCTTAATGTCTAAAGTTCGAATTGTGTATCCCACAAAGCCCTCCTTTTTTGCGACCTTTAGACCAGGTTCCCATTTAATAACCTAGTCAAAATAACTTTTATTCTTCCCGTCGTTTCCCAACTAAGCCTAATATTATAGCCCCTGCCATTTAATAACTTATTTCAAACAATTACACATATTGTCGATTTCTTCCCTGCCTATCACCTTCTCCCAATTAACCCTAGCAAGGGCGAAACTCTTATGGGTAGGGAGGGGCCATGCCCCCCCTCCCTAAAAAAAAATTTATGTGTGTGTGCTTATAATAACATTTATGTTAGATATATATATATATATATATATATATATGTGTGTGTGTGTGTGTGTATACATGTTCAGTTTGACCCCCTAAAAATATGGAGAACATAGTACATAGCTATAAATGTTCTAAAAAACGAATTTAAAGAAGGGGAAGATGTAACATTCGAAAATCCGGCCTGGTCATGAACGGGTCGGTGGTGAGTGAATTGTGTTTGTTTACACATGTTTATGCTTAATTATGTGATTAAAATGAATATTTTATATCACATGATTTTATGAGTTAGATAAATTGGGTTTTATACGAGGGTTGTAGAAAATACCCCGTTGTGTGTTAATGGATTATAAAAGATTGTTAATTGGATTACTGTATGCTAGAAAGCAGTGTAGCACACTGTGTTTAGGATTATCTAGAAAAGATAATATTGTCATCTTATTTGAATACATCAATTGTGGAATTGATTATGAGTTTATGCATGTATGTGTGTATGGATATGTAAGTGTATGTATGTATGATTTTAATAATGGAAGTGTATTTGAATACATGATTATGGTGGAGACACCTAATGCTTATAATTGAGATATTGATTGTTTGTGTACGTGTGTGTGAGCTGAATATGGATAAGTCATGTAAACCACCTCCTCATTTTTATGTGTGTGCAAAAGTGTGTGTTTGCTTTGAGGTGAAGAAAGCTAAGAACAACTCTAGAACTTGAAGACTTTGATTTGTGATTTAGTGTTTGAAGAATTGAGAAAAGATTGGTATGCCTTTTGATTTGATTTTAAGTATGATTCAGTAAGCTTTTGTGTATGTTTTGATGCTTGAACATGAAGAAAACCATTGATGTAGTTTTGAAGAACTTAACATGTGGGGTTTCTTGGATTTGAAGATTTAAATGGTTTGAATGTGTTTTTGATGTTGGTATACATGTTGTTTGAAGTTTATCATGGTTTAGAATTGTTAGAAATCGTTTTACAAAATTATAAGTGTGTTTTGTTGATGGTCCAACTTTTGGTCCGACATTGGTGATCCGACTTTTGGTGGTCTGACTTTGCATGATCCGACTTTTGAGCAACGCGACGCGTCGAGCAGTGGGACGCGACGCGTCCGGCGATTTTCAGTTTTGGGAGCTTTTAATTGTTGATTCTTTTGGATTGCATATTTTATGTTTATATTATATGTGAATCTAAGATGTTGTATGTGGGTATACTTGAGATAAATATATGTGAATATATATTTATAAATCGAGATTGATTTCGGTATATTGTGTTCTTAGGAATTGCGAAGACTTTGTGAGATTAGACAACTGAGCAAGTGCGATTGAGGAAAGAGGTGAGTGGAGGTTTACTCACGAGTGGTATTGGTAGTAACTGCTATTGGTTACTTGATATTGAGTTCTTGATGCTATGATAGACTGTTTAGTCTGATATTGTAGATTGTTGACTGTTGACTGTTGATTGTTGTTTGGAGATCTCTCTTTGTGTTTCGGACCTGTGCACATGGTTAATGGTATGTGCACATGGTGTGACCTGTACGTATGGTTAATGGTATGCGTATATGGTTGTTGGAGGTCAGCTAACGTATGTTATTAGGCTGGGCTTATCTGTTATTGGTTGCACAGTTCTAGACCTTCTGATGCATTCGTTGTAACTTAAGGGGCTTTAACTATACCAAATAGCAAATAGCTATCGGTAAACCTTTGCTTTGGCCCACATTGGTTGCAGGTTCTGCAGAATCACCGGTCCTCTAGATTTGTGAAGGCTTGTGAGATCTGTTGTGTGATCAGTTGTTGATTGATTGTGATTGTTGCGGATGATTGTTTGTTTGTAGTTTCCATTCACTTAGCTTTGTGCTAATTCCTCACAGTTGATTCCTTTTTGCAGGTTTGGTGAGTCCAGCTGTTTAGCTGTGTTTGTGTGAAGGAAAATTTGACGAACGCTCTAATATTATGTTTTGATTAGAGACGAGCCGTGTTTTGTAAATCTTTTATAACACAAATGGTACTATGATTTTGTAAATAGTGGAGTTTGTTTGCGGGTGATTGTGTAAATGTATTTAGTAACGCTTACGTAGCGATTTAAAAAAATGGCTTAAGAATTTCGGTGTTACAAAACCGATACAGAAATGTAGAGGGGGGGGGGGGGGTTGATTACACAATTCAATAATAATGAACAAATCAAATCATATTGAATGCTTTATTGATTAATTAAAATTCAATACAAGGTAGTAAATAAATCTTAATCTAACTCAATGATTACAATTTCAATTCTAACAAACTAATTACTAGACATTGTTTACTGTTCAACTGATGAACGGAAAAACAATACTCTCCCTAAACAACTCTGAACATATCAGTCACTAACATACATGTAATACTTGACTCACAAAGCATGTAAAGGTGATTAATGTGGTTTATTTTGGTAACCTCTAAACATATTAAAATGTTAGCTTATATAGTTGTTTCTACTGATATATAGCTAAACTAACAAACTAAGACTTATCATAATCTGCTAATTCAAACTAACACCTATACAGACACATGTATAGTTTGGATTACTCTATCTTCAATCTTGAGTCTTCAATTTTGAATATTCAATCTTTAATCTTCTTATCCAACCATAGATAGAGAGTGAAGAATTTAAAACACATTTAAACTCTTGTCGGGAAGACTCCTTGTTAAGCTGAGTTACTCAGCTTGAGACACATCAAACTGAGTAATTTAACCCAACTTTGGTTTTCTATGCGAACACACACATAGATACTTTTAACTTAACTTAGGAAGTCATCAAAGTTCTCTAAAACTTAAATATAATTAGTCGGTCTAATAGTCTTAACATAATTTAGCTTAACATATTTAAGCACTACCTTTCAAGCTCTATTTTGTCTCATCAAATCTAAAAATATGAGGTCATTTGACTAACAAGAATCAAAATAGATTCTCGTTACCTTTCAAGGTCGTGGGATTTGGGTGGGTTGGGAAGTGATGAGGGACAGATGGTGGCGCTCCTTGACATCTGATGGTTCTTTATCGGTTAAGTCAGTGAGGAATATAATTGAACAAAAACCAATTGAAGATTAAACAACTCAATTAAAGACAATGCGGTCCTCTCTCGTTCAAGGAAAAGTTTGCATCTTCGTGTGGCGAGATCTACAAAATGAACTGTTTGTGCGTACTGAATTAGCAAAAAAAGGTTCGGATATCCCTTAGGTCGACCACTCGATCTATTCTCTCGTGAGGACGTGATCAATATTAAAAAATTTCGTCGTTCTCTTCAATGTAGAATCAATATTGGGAAGCTATTGTGTGGATTACTATATATTTCATATGAAACAATAACGTGTTTAAGAACTTGGGTGGTCCAAGCTGCTGCGTTTTCGGAGAAATTCAAGCAAAACCATTTGCTTGTTTCAAGTTTTTAAAATCCAAAGAAGTTTCAGGTGTGATGGGAAAACTGGATTAGATTTCCAGATCTCTCGGTTAAGAAGTATGTTTTATATTCTTTGTTTTGTTGCTCTTTTAGTTGTGTTGGGAAAAATAGGCTTATAAATAAATCCTCTTTTGTTGACACAAAAATATACAACTTGTTTATATAATTGTATGTA
>JAUEJL010097459.1:0-11721 GCA_032274825.1 Drosophyllum lusitanicum
CAACATACAACTCAACGCACGAGTACCCGTTTTAACTAACGGGGATATTTTTGGAAACCTCGTTTGAAACCATTTAATATTTCATTATTTTTATCTATTTTTCTTATTATTTTTAGAACCTCATTTAATTAGCCAATAACATATTTTCTATCAATACTTAAACATATATTTTAATTTAATTCTTCTAAATTAATTTACTTACCATTGGCGCGCACGAATAGGCCCGATTGAGGATGTTACAAAAAGCCTTGAGTTTTATAACTATATTGACTAGAGCCTTTGGTTTATTTTATTAATCATCTTCAGTTGCTGTTTTTTAATAAAATAAGAAAAAAAGTAATGAACGAATCTTAAAATCACGATATTATAGTAATTAACCAAGAGTTGATCAATTAACCAAGAGTTGATCAAGTCGAAGAAAACGACACTCAACACCGTACAAGAACAAGATAAAACTCAAACAATGTTAAAAAAAGTTGAAACTTCTATCAAGTCTAATGGACGGGGTGACGAAATAAGACTGTAAACTTATTCAAATGATGAACCATGCATTTAGGGATATATATGTCTTTAAATGTAGTGTACTTATGTTTTTGTCTAATTTTTATTTTATAACCTTTTATGTGTTTTTATTGAAAAACAAAAATTAAAAAGAAAACGAGTTCAATCATGGTTAGTCATGAGTAAGAATAATATGAGTATGAGTCTATTTTGAAAAAAATAAAAATCTATATTAAATTAACCAATACAAATGATTTGTTTTTAATTTCTTGTTAGTTGTCCTTCATTTCTTCCAAAAGTTAATCCTCAACTTATTTTTTTATTCCACAGGGTAAAATAGATGTATATTATATACTTATATTATATATATCATTTTATTTGAGAAAGGTTTTTATGATGAGTAACACGAATACCGTTCGTAATAACCATTAATGCTCATTAATAGAGGTCTTTTGGTTTTTTACATATTTTTTTCAACTGTAAATTGTGTCCGAGTGAACCATCAATAAATGACGAGACTTGATTTTCTTAAAATACACCTCATTAATACATCATTAATGAGTCATCATTTTTATTGACATTGTTTTATTTTGATCAAGAGCCAAGATTAATACTCGCAATAAAAATGGTTCTCAAATAAACTTCTCCCTATATATATGTATGTATTTTTTAGCTACATTTTTCTTGAAGGACTCATAAGTCTATCCCAAATTTGTTTATGACTGAACTCGAACCTATAACCTTATGACATAAACAACACTAAACTTAAACTACTTAAATACCACTATGCTAAAAGCCTTGAGTTTAACAACTATATGGTATATGGTAAAGCAAAACCTTTCATAAGCATTAAGGACTGTCCTATTTTCATTTTTTTACAATATAATACTTGAAATGATTGATTACTTTATTAGGAGAATAAGATGAGGAATAAATATGATAGAGAATTTTAATATCCTGGTAATCTAATTAAAAATAATATATGCGATCTATAGATTATTTTTATACAATTGTAAATTCATAATTAAAGTCGAGCCAATTTACTCGATCAAAAACCGAAAATATTGAAAGAGAAAGAAACCAAAAACCAATAAAACCGAAAATAAGTTTTTATGTGAAAAAAATCTTTTTTGTCTAATTTTTATGTCAAGATGTTTTTAGTATAATTGTGTAACTTAAATTTCTCGTGTAATTTAATCTCAGTACAATTAGATTTTATCTTTAATTATTATATTATGAGGGTTAAAATAACTTATTTTAATTTTGCTTAAATCGATCACACTCTCTAAAATCAATTGTCCGAGATATGGACCGGGGATAACCACCTTGTTTTAGGTACTTGTTATATACTGATCATGCAGTTTACGGACACGAGTATGGGAAGGGACCAGTGAAGAGTCGTAAGGTTCGTCTCATATTATGATGGCTAACCTGGGTCTTATCAAGAGTCTATGGCGTGGGGTGACGAGTTTGACCGGCCTTTGGTTACGTTGAGGAGGTGAGAACCTCCAAGTAAATGTATGAGAAAGAGTGTGTGAGTGTTGAGAGCATACCCAAATTGGGTGGTGACCTCGGGGAAGCCAATGGGAAGGCTGATCCTTGAACCAGGTAATCGAGATGAACTTAGTCTAAGATCACGGAAAGTGGGTGTATCATCATATATCATCCTAATATGGTTCTATTTTAGACGAGTAAAACATCAATCCTGCACATATATAAAATTTCCAATTGTCTGAACTGAAGTGTCGTAAACACCCTTAAAATACAATTCTTGTATATCTCCTTTGTCAAGTCAACTAATTTCTAGTTAATTGGAATGCATTAAATTAGGAATAATATTTTTATATTTGATGGATTTCAGTAATTGCACTTTAATTATTTATCTCATTTATTTTGATTTAGTATTTATACTTAGTTCTTTTTTCATATATTTTTTTTCTGTTAAGAGTTATGTTTCATATATATACATATATAACGCTTGTTTATTCCTCTAATTTTTTAAATAGAAGAAAAATCTTAGATGTTGAGACAATAAATTTTTTTGGCTGTACATACCAATGAAAAAAGACAGTAGAAGTAAAAACAGCCAGAACCCACCCAATTGTCATTAGTGGCTATAATGTTAGAGTTAGTAACATACTAAAGAATGTGTTTCTATTCATATACTTACAAGTTTAATTAAGAATAACTATTTAACACAATTATGACCGATATATAGATAATTAAACAGTTATAAATTATCTTTGACATCTATACTTACCGTCAACAGTAAAATATGTAATAAATGTAATATAATAATTAAATTATGGTGATTTAATTACAAAAAATCATTATAATGTGCCTATTAATCTATTGTACCTATTAATCTATTGTACCTATTAATCTATTGTACCGTACAAGTAGTCACATGTTAAATAATAATAATAATAATTGTATTTTAATTGGGCTGGGCCTCACCAAAGTTATTAACGAACATTCGAGCTGAAAGTAATTTTCTAACATCTAGAAGCTCAGAGTATGTATAGACGATTTTACCCTAGACATATTTTCCAGCACCGCTTTTCTTTCTTCATAAAAACAGGGTAGTTTCGTCTATTCATCATTCACTGCTTTACCCTCTCCGCCTATATAAGGCCAGAGCTACAAAACTAGGGTATAAAAAGCAGATCTCATTCTCCCTCTGCACCCGACCTCAACGAGCGGAAATAAAAAGTGAGTCTAATTCTTCGTAAATCATTAACGAAAAACTCGATTGATCTTATAATCCGATGATTTTTTCTGTTTATTACTCCATGTTTTAGATTTATAACTCTGATTTGTGCTTAACTTTGTACGTATGTTGATGATTCTCGTGCAAAATCATGTGATTCCTGTTGTTTGTTTTAGATTTTGAGTTTTATTTGATTCGATTGAAGTTTAGATATCTCGCGTGGTTAATTACGCGAATAATTAGGTGTAATTTATCATGTTCGATTCAGATTCCGCTTCTCTTTGATGTTTTCTCTGAAGAATAGTAGAATAGTAGGTCGGTTGTGGTTTATATAGTAAAACAATTACTAATTGAAGATATATTGTGTTTAATTGGTGCAAATTTCATATCCGTTTCGCAAATCAGTGTATGCATGAAGCCAACTTTAGTGAGTGTGTGTGAATTTTTAATTCAGGTTTAGAAATGTATGACTCGGTAGTGTATGATCTTGGGGAAATATTAGCAGGGTTTGTTCATGTTCTGTGAGAAATCTGTTTTATTTTGGGTTTTTTTGATTCTGTACATCATGCCTGTTGAATATGGGATTTGTTGGTTTGTAGATTATTTCCAAATAATTGTCTCTGGATTTGATAGGTTATTCATGGCAACATTTGAGCTGTACCGAAGGTCAACAATTGGAATGTGTTTGACTGAAACATTAGATGAGATGGTTTCAAGTGGAGTTCTTGGGCCTGAGCTTGCTATCCAAGTGCTTGTTCAGTTTGACAAGGTCTCTTTTGAGCTTCTTTAACTATGTGTTAGTTCCACACGTAGTTTTGATTAATATGCAGATTATCATTCCTTGATTTGTTGGTTGTAGTCTATGGCTGAGGCATTGGATACTCAGGTTAAGACCAAGGTATCTATTAAGGTAAATCCTTTTATAGTTCTATCTATATTACTTACTTGAAAGTAATATTGAGATTGGTGAACTTTGATTGAAGAAATAAGCTTATTCTTATGGTTTTATTAGAATGAGAATCGAGCTGATTGATTTCTGTTTCCGTTTTTGAGTTGCAGTATGTGTTTTAAGTAAATGATAAAAAGATTATTTTGGAGTATTATATTTCATGATCACGAAACCGCAGCAAGAAATGTTTTTTTTTTTCTAAAATCCGCAATCCTTACAATATATTTGGTTCCATGTCCTCCATATTATAGTTTTACATGAACTTTGTGGACTTGATCTTTTGAAGAGGTTGTTGATAGTCTATGACCTTATTCTAAAAGGTCATGATCACATCTATTATGTGTGTACTATGGGGATGTTTGGGATTGCTTTTTTAAACGAATTAAGATTATAAGCAAAAGCAAGTCATCATCTTATTGGAAACTTATTTCACCATAAACATGTATTCTGAATCCGCCAAAACTAATCAGTTTGAAAACATGTATTTCACCCTAAATAAGCAAATTAGCATAATCATTTTTTTTTCGTACGAACATTCAAAGAGGGCTTATCTTCTTTTGAAAAAATGCAATATAAGCTGACAGGCTATTTAAATAAGTCCCTAGACGCCCCATATATGTTGTGTGCATTTTTTCCTTCATATGGGCTTTCAGAGCACTACCCTTTCTCAAGGACAGTTATTAATCTTTGAAGGACCAAAATATGTAATGGTCAGTAGCTCGTTTAAAAGCTTGATGTCGTTATACATAGTCCAACGACAATCTCAGATTCCAATAACACTTGTGCATACACAAGTATTGAAAACAGTAGATTATGTAAATCCCAACTACAACTCTTCCACCTCTAGTATAGTAAGCAGCTTACCAAATCTGAACCTCAACCATCTCAAATGGGTAGAGGCAGAATTTTAACCCATTTATATGAAAGTGAGTCGATTGGGTTCTATTTTATCAATAACACAGATCAAACAGGCAAATTAGAACTAATTAGCTGTCAAGGTTCAACTAGGCCAAAACAGGTTAAACTGATCGGAGGTTGTCTAAATTGTACTCAAATGTTAGAAAAGGAAAAAAAAGAGTAGATAACTCTTCAGTATTATAATTATTGTAATTATTTTATGTACAGTAGTTGGTTTATAAATTCATGAAGGCAGTTTAACCTGACACAACCCGTTTTTACCTAAAACTTATATATGACCTGTTTGGCATTATCCGTCTGTTTTGCCACTTTTAATTATAAGCTTTTACATATGACTATTTTTTGTTGTTACGTAAACAGGGCCATTTGCACACCTACAGATTCTGTGACAACGTGTGGACATTTATTCTCCAAGATGCTCTCTTCAAGTATGATGAATGCCAGGAAAATGTGGGTCGGGTTAAGATAGTGGCATGTGACTCGAAGCTGCTTGTCCAATGAGATATGTTTGAACCGCCCATCTCTTGGTTTTGCTGGTAAATTTTAGTGTAGAACAAAACATGGGATTTGTTCCTCTGTTGTATTCTCATTAAACAGAGTGAATTCAAAAAGTTCTGCCCATAAACTCAGTTGTGTGATTCTAATTCTATTTCAGTTTCTGGTTTTTAAATTGTTTGGTCCATTACGTCGTAAATTTATTTACATTTTCGTCTTCTGAAACAGTTACTTTTCTTCCAAGGGTTAGAATTTATGTTCTTTTTAGGGGATTTTGTTGTTGGAGATGCGACTACAATTAATCATTCAAAATCATGCGTAATATTTTATGACGTAATGTGTCTGGGTTGGTTCGTGTCACAATTGAATTACTACGAATCTATACAAGAATACAATAGGTCTAAACTAGGGATACATACATGAAAGCCCTTTGGGCTGGACTATACTAATAAACCATAAAATACCATATTACAGTTATACATTAACAACCTTCCGTTGTTTGATCAGGACGTTTGTCTCAAATGTTCAAACGGGAATGAAACTTGATAAACAATGATGATGGTTGGCCCTTGGTAAATATATCGACGTTTTGTGAAGGTAAGGGCACATGAAGAACTTGTAATCGACCCAAAGAAATGTAATCATGAAGCATGTGGATGTCAATCTCCATGTGAGAACCAAACAAGATTCTCATTACTAGCACGAGAACCATCTGGGCGCCATGTCTTGTATGCGTCAACACCGTCAATGAGTTGCTTGATACTTTCATTCGCTAATAATCGGAGAAAAGTCATGATATTAGCACATGAGATTGAAGACTAATATTGTTTATCACTATTTAACAAGAATGTTGATGCATAATATGTTTCGATTCCATGTCTAATCCAAAGGCACCTCTGTATAAGATGTTGATTCAAGAACGTAGACGAAGGTTATAGATAATTATCAGATGCTTACTACACTGCATTCGACGAGATGGTCTGTAGCAAGTGTCCGTTTAGTCATGCTGACGTATGCCTCATATACTTGCCCAAGGTTGTTAGCATCTTTGATTCTAAATCAGCCTCATAGCAGTTCTCAAAACAAAACTTTGCAAGAAGACGTAGGTACTCTTTTTCGCCTTCCCAAAACAAGCGATCCATTCTACGAAATTCCTTTTCATTAGAGATTCTTTCCCCCGTTAACACCTCTGCAAATACGACTGTGAAACCAGAGAGGTTGGTTTGTAGTATGTATGGACCTGACAAAAAGTGATCCATGTTCAAATGTTTTCTATATAATTGCACCACCACAAGAAGATTAACCATATCATGACAAAGGTAAAAGTTACTTACGGCAATCAAAAAAATAATCGTTGATGTCAAGATCGAAATCGAGCAATGTATTGTTAGGAAATCGACCATGTACCATCTTAGTAGCGTCATAATCTGAAAGCTTGGCTGTAAATTCCTGCAAAGTTATAGTTCAACAAGCATATATATGTATTTAGAGCAGCAAGGGATGTTAATAAATGTGAATTGCAATTTTGTCTATTGCAAAAGATCTCAACCATAGATCCAGGGTTCTAGTGTCATGAGAGTTTTAATCGGGGATAGTCAGGAGTGGTTAGGAAATGACCATGGTTAGACCGCATACATCTGAGCACATACCCGACTCCTCGAGTGGAGCCCTAACTGGGAAAAACTTATTTTCTCAAAAAGCAAAAGAGCTCAAGATTATACCTCGTCCAATAAGATGTTATGTCTGTAAAGCCGATAGTTGCTGACTGACTCCATACGAATTGATCTGAGAACATGTTTTGAATTGTACAAAGAAACAATCCCACGAGCAATTCCTCGTACTATTTTCACCTTTGTAACTAACGGAAGTTGTGCTGCAGCTCCTACAAACAAAGAAAGTTAGATTCTATTCTCGAGTGGTTCTTTCTAGTAAATAAAATCCACAACTGATGGATTTCTCGACTGCTTACCGCTACACAGAAGATCCTTTAAGTTCCCGCTATTCATGTATTCGTATACAAGGAAGAGTTGTTCACCTTCCATGCAGTATCCAATGAGTTTAACAAGGTTGGGATGACAAAATTCTTTCAACATTTTCAGATCAAACTGCATTGAAAAAAGAGAAGTAAATATGGTTTTCCATAGAAGGGTGAAAACCAGTCGCTTTACTCGGCCTTTTCAAGACTTACATAGATATAGCGATGAAGTCTTTTAACTGAAACGGGCATTCCAGTTTCATCCTCACAAGGTGAATATGTCATGTTATCGACCCAACCTTTGTAAACCTCTCCATACCTCCCCTTGCCCAAGTATCCATGACCTCCAAAGTTCTTTGTAACATGTTTCAGTTCACTGTATGTGAACAGTTTTACATCTTCGGTCACTAGTTCATCATGATAGCTAACATCCTCGTCGGTTGAAGAAAATTCATTGGTGTTGTTTTCAAGGATCCTTGGTAAACTTGAGCTTCTTTGGACTTAAAAGAAGAACAAAAAAGTTTGAAGTTTACAGAGTTAGATTTTTTTTTACTCTAATTGATGGCAAGTGAACAAAAAAAGTTGTTGTCCACATGAGACATAATATGGGCATTTAAGGCTGATGAAAAAAATTTGAGTACCAGAGTTCCGTTTAGTCACGAAAACAAGATACTTATGAATCTTCCTAGTGAATCCAAACCCGTCTGATGACTTGGCAGAATTGTCATATTTGGTCTGAATTTCTAGTAAAGCTTGAAGTGAGGCCACAACTTCGGTCATGGTAGGTCGTTCTTTCGGAACAGAATGCAAACAACGATGTGCAATTTGTGCAAACCCTCTCAAGCATTTGAGAGCAATTGTTCCCTTTATACTAGAATCAACCATTTGATCTACTTTTCGATTCTTGAAACATTTTTGAGCCCATCTTACCAAACTGCATTCGTCTTCCTCAAGACGATTGTCCACTGCAAGCCTTCCTGATAGCAATTCAAACAAGACAACCCCAAATGCAAACACATCAGTTTTTCTTGTCAGTCGTCTGGTTAAGTAGTACTCTGGATCCAGATACCCGAATGTGCCCTTAACACTAGCACTAACATGAGAAATTAATTGATTGATAGGGCCTATTTTGGACAAGCCAAAATCTGAAATCTTAGCTTCCTGGTTCTCATCCAAGAGAATGTTGGAGCTCTTCACATCACGATGTATGACTCCATGTTTGGTGCCAACACCGGTGTGAAGATAGTCCAACCCACGTGCAGCACCTATGGCTATCTTTAGTCGTTGTACCCAGTTTAAAGGAGTCTCAGCTTTGTGAAGATGATGGTAGAGGGTTCCATTGGGCATATATTCATAAACAAGGATCATTTCCTTGTTATCATCACAATAACCGATGAGAGACACCAAGTTACAGTGGCGCAGCTTAGAAAGCATCTCTATTTCGGTCCAAAATTCGGATGCCCCCTGGGTGGACATAGAATCCAAACGTTTGATAGCCACAGCATCACCCTGCTCTCGACTTACATTTTGACCTCGATACACCTTTCCAAATCCTCCCTTTCCAATGCACAATCTATGATTAAAACCTTCAGTTACAGATTGAATCTCTGCAAGAGAGAAACGACGACATGTGTTAGCCGAAGTCAACGATGACAATTTGCCACGTTCACTGGTGGAAGTTGACATAATTTTGACCAAGAGATGCAAACACCTGGTTGTGAATTTAAGAGGAAACTGATTATATTAATTACTTTGTTTACAATAAAGGAGAAGTGATTACCCTTTTCATCTGCAGGTTCCAAGACTTATATTTCAACTATGGTTGGCCAAAGGAATTGAAAGCAACCAGCAAAGGAGACAAAACACAAAAAAGAACAAAGCCTTAAACTAACTATATATGAAAGACTTTATCAATGAACACACAATTCTAAGTCAACAGAATAATTGATACTTATAGAGAGTTGGGCTTTGCTTAATCCATTTTTTAAAGGCTTGGATGTAAATTGCTTTTTTATTATTACTTAAGTATTTAACACAGCAGGTTAAAGTTTAAAAACATAAAATAAAATAAAAAACACTCTTAAATACAAAACTACAGTGAATGGTTGATATACCCTCAGTTGGCTTGTTAACTTTAAGATATCATCACTGTGGATGCTGATCTTTTCTTTTCTTTCTTTTGGATAATGCAAATTAACAAGGCATTCCGCATTTGCAGACATACAGATTCTGCGACAACGTGTGGACATTCATTCTTCAAGACGCTCTCTTCAAGTATGATGAATGTCGGGAAAACTTTGGTCGGGTTAAGATTGTGGCATGTGATTTAAAGCTGCTTGTCCAATGAGATATGTTTGAACCACCCATCTCTTGGTTTTGGCTTTTGGGAAATTTTAGTTGTAGAACAAAACATGGGGTTTGTTCCTCTGTTGTATTGATCTCATGAATTTAAACAATTTACCCACAAACTCACTTCTGTGATTCTAGTTTGATTTCAGCTTGGCTTAAATTTCTTTGCATTTTCGTCATTTGAAACGTACAGTTTCTTGCTTTGATTGGTCTCAGTTGTTAGAGTGTGCGTTCATTCGGCTATTCAGGTTGATTGTGTGCTCAAGTATTTGATGCAATATGGTTCTTGTAATTAAACAAATAATGATGGAATTCAAGAATGAAGACTAAAAATTCAGTAACTGGACTGAAGGTATGTCTTATTTCTAAATCATGTGAATGCTGTTTTCATGTATTGTGTATCCCATTTTAGAGCTTGGATTTTGTTTCCTCTTTTTGAACAAAATTGTACTTTTATTTACTAGTTAAAATCATAGAAAAGATTGCCGTAAAATAATGAAAACTTCCTAGGTATTATGTATTATAATAATTCTGATGTGTCATGGTCTATCTATAGAATCAGGTTAGGTTATTATACTCTAAAACCCTAATATACATTCACTCTAGGACATAGTGAGGGTGGACCGAATGCTAACAGGGGCATGTCGACCTACAATTACAAACCAGAGGCATGACGGCTGTGGGCGGCAACGATGTTATGGTGACAAGCAAGAGGAGTGGCAGAGGGGACAAGAGACTTGGTGAAAAAACTAATATATTTTTATTTACAATGCATTTTCGGGGAAGGACGACAGGGAAAAGAAGAGTAAAATAGTCGTCATTCAAGTGGAACGACAGGGAGAAAGAAGGCAAAGCGGCAACTAAAAGACCATATATATGACCCATTCATATGGCATATATAAATGCATTAAAAAGTAAAAATAACTCAGTCATACCTAATATGACTCATTCATACCAAGTATGACCCATACATATCAAATATGACATATTCATACTCATATGACATATATAAACACATTAACAAGTAAAAATAACCCATTCATAGCCAATATGACCCGTTCATACCCACTATGACCCATACATACTCATATGGCATATATAAACTCATTTACAAGTAAAAATGACCTATTCATACCCAATATGACCAATTCATTCCCAATATGACCTATTCATATTTACAAGTCAAAATGACTCATTCATACCAAATATGACCCATTTTAATAATTTACCTGTGAAGGTCGTGATGTATGTGATTGCGCCTCGGAGCAAGAACTTGATGTCGTCCTTCCAGAAGGTTTATGCCCAATCCCTTTAATATGTCCCCATTGAGAACCCAAGACCTTTTAAAAAACGCTTAGCTCGTCCACGTGTTGAATTGGTCGAGGAGGCTAAGCTTTCACCAGAACATTCTACATTTTAAAAAGATGATTAAATAGATTAATATAATTCTAATAGTAAAAGACAGATATATACTTCATTTTAAGCAATAAACCCTTACATATTGTTCCACAGTAATTGGGTGATCGAATTCTCCACTTTTTTTTGGAATGGATATTATGAAAACCTTGTACTCTATCCCAATTCTGTTTAACATTAAAAATTATATTATTCTTTAAATAACACTTATTGATATGAATATAATAATAATAATAATTTTAATTTTAATTTACATGTTTATAGCAAGCGCTACTGTACGAGCTCGTTCCTCCACGATTTTTGATGACTTGTTTTTCACTAACGGCGGTGTTTGTAGTAGAACGCTTGATATATTTCTCTGTAGTAAAAAAGTCAATGGCTTTATTCCAATTTTCTTCTGACATACCA
>JAUEJL010097470.1:0-13562 GCA_032274825.1 Drosophyllum lusitanicum
CAAAACCACCATTCCAATCTGAAATTTATGTTCCAATCAATCCATATGAGTTATATGAACTTGTTAGAACATTAAAAATTAGTCCTTAATGGTCAAATTGGGTTTGACCCGTTTTTGGCAATTTTAACCAATTTGGTCATTTCTTGAACTTGAGCAATTCTACCATTTTCCAATCCATAAATTATGTTCTTAACTATCTATATAAGTTGTAGGAAGCAATTAGAAGCATAGAAATCAGTCCATTGATAGTCAATTCGGATTTGACCTAAAAACCCAACAAAACTCAAGAATGAAGAACATGGAGGAAACATGAACTTACAAGGGAGGAATAGATGATGATGATGATGGAGTTATGAACTGATTTGGAAGCTCAATTTGTTGCTCGAGTTGGTCTTTCTTGATTACCTCTTGATTTCCTTCTTCAATTCTTCAAGAACAAGAGGAGTGTGTGTGCTTGTGAGTCTGAGTGTTAGAAAGGCTTAGACCGACTTGTGGATTATAATTATCCACAAGTGGGTATTTTGTTCCCCTTTTCAACTTACAACTCAACACCCATTTACCCATTTCAACTAACGGAGATATTTTTAGAATCTTTATCTTAACCCGTTTATTATTTTATCATTTTTATTATTATTATTATCATCTTATTTAATAGTTATTTTAATAACTTATACCAATAACTAACATATATATTTATTTTAATTTATTTAAAATATCTAACGTACCACGTTCGCCCGTGTCTAGGCCCTTTTTTAAGGATGTTACAAGCAATTTCGGTTATTTTACTCATCTCTAAAAAGCATAAGACCATAACCAAACTAAAGATCAATTATCACAATCAATATTGATTTCCGAAACAAACTTAAATCTAAATTTAAATCTGGTTTTTTTATGAGTTATTAAAATAGTTTGATTTTCAATTTAAAAAAAATCAATGTTGAGAAAGTTTCCTTTTCCTTAAATAAAATTTCAATTAACCAATAAAAGCCTTTTATTTTTCTAATTTTGACCAAAAAACTCAATTTTAACCACCTCATTTAGAATGATCCGATTTCTATGATTTGGTTGGATCTTTTAACTCATTTACATAACATACTGAACTTTTTAACTCATATACAATTTGATCGTTAATTTAATACTTTCAAATTATTATTTATAATATTTATTCTTTTTGGTTACTTTAACACGTATCATTATTATGATTATAATACGTTATGAAATATTGCAATAAATTTGTTATGCTTTTAAAATATATATTATATCATAATACGTTAACTACATAGCATGAATATTTTCACATTACTATAATGCAAAAACACTTTAATAAAACATAGTTAACATATTTATACTTTTTCATCAAAAAAAGGTCACAAACTGTTTAGTGTGTGTAATATATTATAATTAATTAAGAATAGAAAACATGTTTTTTATAAAAAATTATTATTATTACAATATATATGAATTTATTTTTAGATTATAATACCAAAACATTTAGCTTTAACATATTATAAGATCCTACTATATGTTCATTATAATGAAAATGATTATTATTAATCATATCATCTTCTAATATAAATAAAAAACTAACTTTTATCAATTTAATTAAAAAATCCTAACTTTTTATTTATTAAAAATCAAATTCTAACTGTTTGGTCTAAAAATAAACCTAAATTTTGATATTAAATATTCACAATTGAAACTCAATCAAAGTTAAAACTCAAATTTAACTCTTGATCAAGAAATACACAAATTCAAATACAATATGTGATAAAATATGAGGTAAAAGAAGTATTATTAATTATTCAAAAAATAATGTTCAAATTAATTCATATCGCTTAAAGTTAATTAAGTCTTTTAATTCATCTTTTAATACTACGTAAAATTAGTTTATAAAAGATCAAATACTACTTAATTTTAAAGGACTAGAATTTAAAGGAGGTTTAAAAATCAAATACTACATAAAGTTAATTCATCTCTTCCTTGTCTCTTATATTTTCTTTTATGTATATACTAAATTAAATTATTGTGTAATACACAGGTTAAGTTTATAGAAAATGATAATATTAAACATAATAAAATATATTAGATGATAATAACACGAAATAAATGAGAATTTTAAAAAAAATAACGACAAACGGCATCAACACCAGACCCGCGGTGGAGCATCGACGCATGGTTAAGGGTAGATCGACATGATGGTTGAAACGTGATATCATGATACGAATAGACATGATTGTATTTTTTGTACACGTCATCAATAATTATTATTATAATTAGCGCAATAAGGTCAAGTGCTTATTGACTATAACTAAAAATAATTTTAAATGATTCTAAAATATTTTAAATTGATAAAATTAAGAATTTGGTTAAGTATGATATTTTAAAATGTTATAGAAGGGTAAATATACTATTTGTAAATTTGGGTAAATAAAAATGATATTTTAAGGTTTATGAAGGATATATATGTAATTTCTCTAATAATGTTAATTAAATTTTGACAAAAAAAAAGGTCAAAATTAGAATTCAAATTTTGATTAAATAGATGGTTAAATTTAAGTAATTAAATTTATTTTGTTAAATTAAGGGTTAAAATCATTTAATAAATTTGATGTTCGTTAGTCTTTAGTTTATATTAGAAGATAATATAAATATAACACTAACTTTGATCAATTTAATTAAAGAATCATAATATTTTTAGTCAAAATTAACATCGTTATTTAATTAAGCAATCCTAACTATTAATTTAGTCAAATGAAACTCAATTTTAACTTTCAATCAATTTAATTTGCATTACTTTCAAGTTAATGTAAGAAACATTCAAATTGGGTTTATTTCACATAATAGTAACTAAGTTTGAAAAGTGTTCCACCAAAGTTACTCATGGGTAATTTCACATTGTGAAATAAAAGGGTGAGTGATCTTGATGGAACACTTTTCAAACTTAGCTACTATCCTGTGAATTTTTCTCTATTCAAAGTTAATAACTGGTAATTATCCAACACTAAGATCGAAAATTTTCCAATGCTTACGAAATAGATTACTAAAAAAGAGACTAAAATTCAAGAACGTCTCCACTTCACTAATTTAATTTGCCAAATACATAAAATATATTTTAATATTAATAAAAGATAAAGTTAATTTATTTATTTAGACAATTTTATACTTTTTATTTAGTTAAAATTAACATTAGTTTTTAATTGGGTTACCCGTGTGTTACATGGGTATTTAAACTAGTCTATATTAAACACCCTTAGACCACCCGCATCGGAGGCTACCCGATGGCGGGTTACCCTCCCAGCCCGATGGGAACACCATCGCTGGTGATGGGGTGAGATTGGATTGAGAGCCCAGCTAGTTGGTGAACCCGTTGCGGGTTGCTTTTTTTTTCTTCTTCTCTTTTTCTTTCTCTTAATCTCTTATTTAATATATATATATTATTAATATTTGGTGTGGGGTTGAATAGGGTTGGATGTGGGGGTTTGTGGGTTTGATAAGGTTGAAGGTGGAAGATGATGTGGATGCTTATGTGGCATGAGGTAACTTGGGTTGGATGCTGATGGTCTTAGAGCAATGGATGTACCATGAAGCATTTCTTTGGTATGCTTATTTGGCACTTTGGTACCAATTTGAACACCACCCCCCGGCCCCACATTGTGGTACCGAAACAAAGCAACCATTCTGGCATTCTCGGTATCCAAATGCCGATGGAGAGAGGAGAGGGAGATATGAGAGAGAAAGAGAGAAAAGAAAATATATAGAGGAGAGATGGTATTTTCTTAATAAAATATTTTTAAAGCGTGCGAAGCATGGACAGTATGAGAGTTTAAGTATTACTGAAGCATAAAATATGTTATGATGATGTGGTGCTGATGTGACACGAAACATGGGATGCCCAAACATAGATACACCCCATGCTCTTACACCACTTCATAGTTCATATGATCTAGTCTCTACCACAACGCTCAAAATCTACAAATTCCATCCAACAAAACTCAAATGCAATTATTATCGATAAATACTTTTTTATCTAATTATTTTTATTCCTATATTATGTTTTTCAACTATCAAATATTAAGGACCATATCTCAAAATAATTGTTCACAGATAAAATCACGGAGTTTAAATATGCTCATCTCATGCAAATTTTAAATAATAGAATTGGTGTGTTTGACGAAAATAGCTGAAAACCGGTAGCTGGAGCTGGAAGCTGTATACTTTAGTTATATATGTATTTGACAAATTAACTGTTAGTTAATGCTGAATAGTGTGAAAGAACAAAAAAGAACAAATTATAAAAAATAGAAAGAATTGTAAAACAATTAAATAGGGTTTTAGGTAATTTAGTATATAAAAAACTTTAGCTAGTTTTAAAAGATACTTAAAAAAGCTTTTTGACATAGAGATTTTTATTTTAAAAAAACTTTTAGCTTTTTTATCCAAACATGACTTGTAGCTTTTTCTTTCAAAACAAAAGACTATCAGCTCCAAAAACTTTAAAGAACTCCATACCAAACACATCCAATGTCTATAGTTTTATCCTTAAGTCATTTAAGATATCATTTAACTTAGAAAACTGAGCGTATGTAATTAGAAGAGTAATTGAGATTACAATAAAATAATTTCTGTAAAATATAACAACTCACTTACAAAAGTGAATAGTTATGTTAAAATAAAATTAGTTAGATAGTAACGTATACAATGATTCAGATAACAATAAAAAATAATGCATCTGGAGTTTTTTCAAAAATAACTGTAGATTAAACGCATATGGTGGTGTTTATAGTTTAGCGGTATCTGGTGTTTTTTATGTCTTACAAGATTGTGAGTTTAATGTCTGTAGTGGACAATGTGGTATAGAATTATGTTTAGTTTCAAAGAGTGAATGTTTTTAGCCGTTCAAAGAAAAATCTTTAGTGTTCGGGTGCAATTTTCAACTTTTTCATATTTTATTGAGTAAATTGTACGAAAATATAATTAATTTCGTCTTAGTTATTATTGTATACAATAATTTTTTTCTTAAACATAAAACGATGATCTTTCATAATTTTTCCATTGTATGTAAATTTTGTATACGATAAGAATTATGAAAAAATTATTGTATTCAGTGGTAACTAAAAATTAGACACTATAAAAAAGTTGTTTGTATATAATGGAAAGATTATGAAAATTAATTATATTGATTTTATGGAAAAAAAACTAGTTGTATACAATGGTAACTAGGTAAAGTTTATTGTATTTTCATGTAATTTGTCCTATTTCATTTATATGTTTGTGTATATAAACGCCATTTATTTATGTATAAGATGGGCGAATCAAATAAAATTTGATATCAAAGTACGACCACCTTTTGTTTTCTAAACAGTACATATGTTTCGCTTTTGAGTTGTATTTTACCCTGCCTTATAGTGGTTACTTTTTATTGCATCAAATTATAAATCATCTACTATTTAATATCAATCGCAAGAGAGACAGAGAGAAATAATCAACCCACCTGCGAAGACTATGCCCTTTTCCATGCGTCCATTTTTCACCCCAACCACCCATCACAATGTGATGTAGTGGAAGAAGTCATCATCACGGTGTGGAGGACCATAGGCCACAACGCCCATTTCACTCTTTCACTTACCACCACTCTAACCATACCAACAATGTCTAACTCTAACTAGTAACCGTCTGTTATTTAATTAAAAAAACCTTTAATTTTTTACTAATACCATATAACATTAGAAATAATAAATAATAATACGAACAACTTGTTTATTTCATGGAATTTAATGAAAACTTATGAAATTGAAATTCTGAATAATATGTGTGAATTAGAATTCTTCATACTTCATCAAATTCGTTTGCTTATAAAAAAATTCATCGTCCATTCTAAACATGAGTGGATAGTTTGCAATCCAAAAGAGTTCATATCATTTAACATCGATATTTAATTATATATTGAAAAAACATAATTAAATTTTGAATTTGTATTTCACCAAATACGTGTATAATGTACTACATTTGTAATATAATGATACTTTATTTAATTCTCTAACTATGATTTTATCTTCAATACAAAATTTAATATATAGGTATATTTATTTATTACATTTTAATATTGTTAAAAGGTATAATTTTGACATAACTTTATTTTTAGTTAAAAAACAAAATAAAAAGTGTTATGAGAATGAATCGAATTTGAATTATATATATTTCTTTCTGTCAATTAAACATAAAATAGATTCAAATTTTTATAATTTTCTTCAAAGTTTAATTTTTTAATGAAATAGATTTCATTTTCTAAGCATTGTACTATCTAAATATCCCAAGGTTTGACCAAATTACATGTCAAGTAGTAAGTGCAACACGATACATAGGTAATAGAGTAATAGTGATATAATATATATATATATATATATACTAGCTAGGTGCAATTTTAAAAAATAAAGTCAACTTTATATCTTCATTTTCTTAGAATTTAATTTGTTCAACTCTTGATGTTAAGGGTTCTAACGTTACCAATATATATATATAGAGAGAGATAGAGATATTTAAATGTGAACTGTTTTTCGTACGAAAACTAATATGGACCAATCAATTTATATGTTGTATTTAAATCGTTTTTAAAATTAAAAAGGGCATGAGGGTCTTTTTATTTCCCCAACAACAATTCCCAAATACACCTATTTAACAATTTTACTCTCCGCCCTAATTACCACCACCAACACCCTACCCTAACCCGTCGACCTTCCCTCCAACGACCCTTCCACCGACTACCTTACCTTTGACGCTCCTCCCATCGACGCGTTCCAAGCTTGCCAGCAAGAACCAATATGTCGACTGTCTCTCGTCTTTTGCTCAATATTTACGTTGGGCCATTTGCTGATTTTGACTTTCGGTATAACCGACTCCTCGTTGACTCCATATAACCTCCGGCTGCTTCGCTTTCTTCAATTCATTGTAGATCTTCAATGCTTTTGATTTTGTCTTTACGAATTTTCCTTCGTGTTTAGGTTTTTCTTGTGAATCCCCTCGTGTCCGTACATGATTCTCAGTTTATTAACGGTACAAATAGGTCTAGGTTTAGTCGGAACGCCGTCAATCACCGACTCACCATCTGACAAATCAAAACTACCGCCTCCGCCACACGGGTTTCACCATTAATTTCCCTTTTTCTTTTACATATGTAATGATGTATCCAGGACTCTATCTTGTTTCTGCAACTGGAATTTGGTTCATTTGAAAATAAACTATAAAAATAAATTCTAATGATCATGTGATGTTTTAGAGGCATTTAAAGTCCTCACCATCCCTAATAAAAGTTTTCATCCTCACTAATAAAGTTATATCATATCCATGGTTTTTTCCAGCATAACATCAAATATGAGCACATGTGTATACTATTAGGGTTTCTTTAGCACATGTCTTAACAGGTGCATAAATAAAAGTCCATAAACTATAACTCAACATGATTACCGGGTAGTGAAACAACCGTCATATTAGTTGATTTTATAACCACCATTACAACTTGAAATTTTATATAAAGATTTAATTTGTTCAAGTTTTCTTATTTTTTGACTAATAACTTCGTACATAAAGTTAAAGTTATTATTGCATGTATATTTTAATTCAATGTTATATTGTGTTTTCAATTTTATTTAATCAAATAATAAACAATATGCAAACAATTTACGTATATATAAACATAATCTATTCTATGTTTGGATATTAATTTTATGTGATGTAATTTGAGTATACTTAGATTGATATCATTATTATTTACTTTTTAATAAATTTAGTTTAAATTCTAAAGATACAAATATATAATTGGTTAATAAAAATATGTGTGCTCAAGTTAAGTCATAACATCAATAATAATATCATGGTTATGCCTTTACAATGTCGGGACAAAACTCTATCACGTAAAGTTAGACATGCTTAGAAATGGTAGTATTCAAGAAAAAAAAAGATTAGATTATTGTACTAGATAATGCATACAAGAGGGTCATTCTTTTTAATTTAACTTTGTTAGAATTCTCTTTATATTGTTTATATATGTTGTCAATTTAACGAATTTATATTATATATATAAAGGGTAATTTGAGAACAATTCTTAATGCGAATACCGCGATTACCATTTGTAATCATCATTAATGTTCATTAATGACTCACCAATATGGGTATTTTGGTCTTTTATATACTTTTCCAACCATGAATTGTGTATGGTTGGACCGTCCTTAAAGAGCGAAATTTTATATATATGTAATTGATATTTGGCGTGCATCATTATACATAAAGGGACGTTTTTTAAATAACAAAAATCTACTACTCTGATATTTCTCATTCACATGCTCTACCATGACAATGTCGATTCTTCATGGTTTTATACCATATATATTACTTTTATCAATAATAGTAAACACGAGAAACACATTAATATTACACTAAAAACTTTCAGACGTGAAATATACTTTTATAAAGTTTGTATAAAAAATATTAAATATAAAAATTTTGTTTACCTACACGAGTACCACAAAGACATAACACTAACTAGTTCATTTTGTTATATATATGAGATTTAATTAATAATATGACAAATAATGAACATGGCGGAATGAAATGAATCTTAACATTAGAACATGCATGGTCAACATCACATCGATTCTTAGAAAACACGGTATATTAATTTAATATAATAT
The DNA here is from genome assembly GCA_032274825.1 of Drosophyllum lusitanicum. Taxonomy (NCBI): domain Eukaryota; kingdom Viridiplantae; phylum Streptophyta; class Magnoliopsida; order Caryophyllales; family Drosophyllaceae; genus Drosophyllum; species Drosophyllum lusitanicum. Next base: position 8,685 of record JAUEJL010097470.1, read on the forward strand.
AAAATATAACACGTACATACTGCGATATATATTGCTAATTCTTCAAGATTGAGATGCTTTTACAAATGTAAATACAGTTGGTTACATGTAAACAAAAGGGTTATATATATATATATGTGTAGATATTTAATTAATGGGTTGGAATTAATAGGTTAATTTAACAGGTCTCCTGTATTATTGCTTATTTACTTTTAATGCAATGTAAATTTCACCTACAATAACATTAACGGTTTACTCTATTAAAATACAAAAAACTATAAATAAGTTATCATTATATTTTACAAACTTTGTTTTTTATCAATAATTATAATCAATTTTCATATATAACTGTTTATCCAAATTTATGTTTGTACGCGCAGAATGATTTTTGCTTGCTTGTTTATGAAGATAAGATGAATACAAACTATTTTTATTTACAGAATACGTATATATTAAATTATATAGCTTTTAAATTTTCATGTATTTTGTTCAATAGAAAAATATGAAGCAACTACATAGACATATAGTTACTATCAAATGGCTTATAGCCTAACAATATTTGATATTTAGGTATCCTACAAGATAGTTGTAATACCCAAGATTCAGAAATTCCCTAAGTGTGTTATATTATAACGAGTTGCCTAATTTGAGACTACAAGATGTTTATAAAACTAGAGGGGTTAAAACTGTTAAATTATAAGCTGATATGTATAGGGGGATGTTTTGTCAAAAGGTTGATTTAAGGATCTAAACATGCTAGTTATGAATTAGTTATTGTTTATAGTTGTTTGGGGTGTAGAAAAACACCCCTGCGATGTTAGAATCGATTAATATTGAGTTTTTGTTGAGTTTTGACCGGAAACGTCTGTGTAGAACTCAGTTGGCTAAGTCTATAGAGTACACGACCCATTTAGCTTTTGGCAGGCCTTGTAGCCCAGGTCGTGTATATATACACGGCACATGTAGAGGTAGAGGCGGTCACAGGGCCATGTGGGTATACACGATCGTGTACTCGTGTAGCATACGAGTTACACTGCCGTGTAGGTGTTTTGGTCAACACAGACCATGTGTCCAGGTTAGGGCGTGTAGTGTTTAGGGTACATGGCCCATGTAGGGTTACACGGCTCGTGTAGGCTCTATTTCATATCAGATTACATAATTTGTGATATTTTGTTGTGTTGATTGTATAGGAAGATGATTGGTTGCTTATTTGAGCTTTATACGCTATTATTCACGTAAATTGAATTTAAGGTGAGTTTCCTAAACTCTGATTCATATGTGTAATATGTGTGATGTATTGCAATGTGTATTATTGATCAGAGGATCAAAGTGTGGGTAGCATGCTGCTTCTTGCAGTAGGAGCTACGATCAGCATTTAGCTTAGTGGGGCGATGTTAAGATGGTGCAGTACTGTATCCATAAGAACTGTGTGTGCTTATATGATTTACAGTTTAGCATCCTCACTAAGTTCTTGTAGCTTATCAGATACCATGGTTCTAACAAACGCGCCATGGCGGCGCCAAGGCGCGAGACGCAACTCCAACGTTAAGAAATAACCCTTGGCGGTGGGGTTAGGCGTGACATAAAATAAGGCAGCATAAGGCGCGCCTTTATGCGCCAAATGGTGAGTTTTTTAAGGCGTGGCACACAGAAAATATTTTTTAAAAGTTGTTTTGATTTTTTTTATATACATTTTGCAATCACGTGTATTGAACTTCTATAAATTTGTATTTTGTAATTTATATATGTCACTTTGCTCCTAATTTATACAACTTTGTGTAATTTGTATATTAATAATGATAAATTGAATATAAATATTTATAAAGTATATACAAAATTGCCGCCTTAAACAATGTCATGACTCACCATGGCTCCTAAAGCTTGAGGCTTGACCTCGCCGCCACGCTACACCTTACGTTTTTTAGAACCTTGTTAGATACTATCTTCTGTTTTGCAGGTTGTGATAACACCAAGGGCAAGACCTCGGTTTGACTGTTGGCTGCTTAAAATATCTTTTGTAACAATAACGCTCCTTTTGTGCAATAAAACCATTTTTGCTATAAATATGCGTATACCTCTTTTGTACAAACCAGGGAGTTTAAATAATTTATGCTTACGCTGACTTTTCTAAACGTTTGTATTACGCAAAATGAGGTTTATTTATGTAGTACTTGTGTTTTAAAAATTAGGGCGTTATAATTATAGGTTCAAGCCTTGTTATGGAAAAAAATGGTGTGGATTTAGAATTAGATAATAGGGTGTGTATTTAGCCGTTCAAAAAAATAACTACACAGTTTACTGTTAGGGAGATTGTGTAAGGGAGTGTTTGTTTCATTCTTTTAGTGGGATTTGCATTTCAAATCCATTCAAATGCAATGCTTGGTTTGAAAACTGACGTGGGATTTTAAATCCATAGATATTTTAATATGAGATTTAAATCCCATAAATGAGAGATTTTTCAATCTCATGACTCCCTGGTATTTTAAAATCCCACCCAGGTAAGATTTCCTCCCGCAACCCTCCGACAAAAATTCCGGTGAACACCACCGATGAACAGAACCTCCTCGACAGAAACCCCTCATCTCCGATTTACCCTGCTCTTCTATGAAACCAGAAACACCACTGCCCTTTAACAGAAACCCCTCAATCCCGTTTGTTCTCCGTTCAAAACACTTCGCCGCTGTTCGACAGAAACCGGAAACTGTCCTTCGCTGACAATGAAACCAGAAACCCCTCATCCCTTCGCCATCCGACAGAAACCGAAAACCATCCCTTCCATTCAAAATCTTGTGACATCCCTTCGCTTCTATTCGATGTCCCTAGGTCGGTGGTGGCGATGGAGCTGGTGCTTGGTGGTGGCAGTGGAGGTTATGGGTGTTAGTCATGGTGGGGGTGGTGGCATTCTAGACAAGGAGGGGCAAATTCCACTTAATATATCTAATCCAAACACCATTTGGGATTTTAAATACCTCTAAATGTAAATCCCATCATGAAATGCAAATCCTAAGAAGACTACTTAAACCAAACTCCCCCAAGGGTATTAGAATTCAATATCAAATTGCTTGGATAATTTCCAAATTAAGTATGAACCATTATTCTGAATTGATAATTTGACTCATTAAAGAGTTTCACAAATTTTATCATGGATAATCCATAAATCCTGTTTTTCGGTGAATCTAAGATTTGTGTTGATTTATTATAACTATAGACACCAAACCGGTTATTTTGTTGTCAATAACTATCAAAATTGGGTATATAACAGTTAATGTTAGTTAGAAAACAATTACACAATGGGTTAACACCATCAGCATATAATGAACAAAAAGTTTAGCGAGTGCTTATGAAACATAGAATCAGCAACAACTTTAGCTAGTAAGTATCAATAAATGCAAGCTTCGACATTGCTGATCATAACATTAGCAATGTTGATCAGCTTCACTTTGGACACCGGCAGAGGTGCTGCCTGTGGACCCGTCAGTGGGCGCGAGTGTGCAACCCCCTGAACCCCGCTATTTTTGGTATATGTCTTCAACTAAGACTTAAACGAATTATACACTACTACACTTTGCAACACAAAACTTGTACGTCAAGTTTAGCTAAATCATTTATGTTACACTAAAATAGCTAGTAGCATAAATTTTAAAAGGGTATTTTAGTATTTTAAATTCAAATCATCTGTCCCCTAATTAATGGAGCCGCCCCTCTCTATCTTCTACCTTCCCCGCTAGTCTCTCTCTTACGCCTCCTAAGAACCATTGTCGCCGATTTGTTGCTCTCTGCCTCTCCCATGTGAGGTGTTCGTAATTGCCGCCCTCTGTTGTTGGTGTCGACTTCATCTCCTACATCTAGACACTGTGGCTTCTTTTATTTGCAAGATTGGGGTCTGAATCTGTGTGCCCTAGCCATCACCCCGATGAACAAAAGTTGTTGATCTATGAATCCTTTAATTACGGTACATCGCCATTTTTACCACAGAAAGGAAGCCACCAATTATAGATTCATTTCAGACCTGAATCACAATCTGATTCATTTTGGGGTCCGATGATAAGTTACCGCCATAGAGCGGTTAATGAAATCATAAGTTTAGATTTTTTTTCATCAGTTTTTTGTTCTTGAGTTGGGAGTATTGACTTATTGTTCAAAAATTCTGAGTTTATATAGCATTCATCAATTTTATGTTTGTGCATGAATCACAAGCTTATTTTGTGAGTGATTTAGGACTAATTTTTTTTAATCATGAGTTAAAGATGGTTAATTCATCAATTTTTTAACCACTCTGTTGATGAATCTGATCTATTAATCCAATTCAAACTAGACCTGGTCTGTTAATTTAGCATTTTTTTCTTGATGAATATTGTGTGTTACTTGAATTGGTGGTTACAGGTCACCAAAATTTGAAATTGTATGTTAATTCATCGATTTTTGTTTGACGAATCTGGTATGTCAAATTTTTTTAAATAAAAACTAGTTGTATATTACTTGAATCCAACATTCATCATTTTTTAAATATATACTAACGTGATTTTTATGATTCAACGTTATTTTAGGAGTTGCCAGCATTTTTTGATTTCGTAATTTACCCTTAATCTGGATTAAATTGGTGGTTATAGATCATCAGATTTTAACCATTTCTCGTTGACTTTTGATTAAATCTCACGGCTCATAATCACTCTTACACCTCTTCAAATATTTCTCTCTTACACTCCTACCCTACACACACACACACACACACACACACATATATGGGAAAGTTTATTTGAGAACCGATCTTATTGTGAGAACCTTGAGAACCAGTCTTAACAGTTCATTTGATTAGAGGAAATCATAAATGGAGAGCGTGGGGATTGAGTGTTGCAAGGTGCGTAAGATGAATTTATGAGTGGGTGATGAGGGGGGGTT
>JAUEJL010097481.1:0-13560 GCA_032274825.1 Drosophyllum lusitanicum
GGGGTGTGTGCAATGGTGTTCCAAGGGGCCACGCACCAACCAGCACCCACACCCGCTGGTTGGATGCGCATGGTCTTATAAGTTAGTCACACCGATGTGATAATCATGATTACGAGTGTTCTAAAAGGATCGTTATGGGACGCGAATTTTTAACTCGAAGGCCTACGTAAGTTTACTCACCACGTGATGAACATGGGAGGAGGCAACGTGATGGTTGCAATGTTGTATAACGCAAAAACACTTGGTAAAAACGTACTTGGCTTTAAATTATTAATTAAATTAGATATATAATAATTGTTTATCTAAGAAGAAAATGACGTGAAATTCCAGGTCAGAAAAGGATATTAGTACAAATGTACAATCCAGAAGATCTAGCGCGGATAGATAATATCTCGCTACAAACCATTTGAACGCTCAGAAATGGCGACGCTTTTCCTCCCTCTTCCGCATAAGTTTTCTTCTCCGGGACTCTCCTCTGCCGTCAAACGTAGCCCTGTCCCTGTTCTTTTCCGCATTCATTCATCAATTCGCATCAACTGCTCCGGTAAGACTATACTGTTTTTCTGTTTATTGCAGCCTGAATTCAGTGAAAATATCATTCCCCCATGTGTTGTTGCGTAATTGCTTGTTTTATCTGTTAGGTAACTTGTTTTATTACAAATTTTGGTTCACTTTTATTAATTCCCATTGTTCTTAGTGCAAGTAATCCGTAATTTCCCTAATGCGCCTTATTTAAACGATGAGGTAATAACATTTACGATGAATATTATAAATAGAATGATGTGTAATTTGCAACAAAATTCATGTAATTTTATGTTGAAACATCTAGGTTTGATATTGAAATCAGATCGTAATCAATATACATTCTTTCTGCTGAATGGAAAAGTGAATCTAGATTTGGCCTTGTATAACGGGGGTGCTGATTTCATTTGAAGTTCTATCTAGATGCACTTCATTCTGCTTGTTTGAGTTTAGCTATGCATACATTTTATGTTGTTCGACGAGTTTTGCCAAATTGATATTTGTTGAATGCTTGATAACTTTTTCACCCATTCTAAGTTGACATTTTAATCTGAACAAATCAACCCTTTAATTCCATCATCACATGAAATTTGTGGCGTCTTACTTGAGGCTTGAAATATTATAATATATGTATATATAGGTAAAAGTTCAAACGAGAATTGTATTTCGTACGAGAACTGCGAGAACCAATCTTAGCCGTCCAATTCCCCTCCTTCAATTGGATTGCCCACCCATTAATTCCTTACATGCACCTTGCCACACCTAATCCCCCTACGCTCTTCATCCATGAATTCCACTTACCACTTGAATGGCCAAGATTGGTTCTCGCAGTTCTCGTTTGAACCCTCTCCTATATATATATATATATATATATATATATACATATATATATATTCATTTGATTATTTGTATGATGCTAAAAGCATCATTTGATAGAGGGAAGTTTGTTAACCCAAATCAGTATTATCAGTTGACTTATCATGACAACAATCATCAATTAGGTAATCTTGCCATCATAATTTTCCAACAAAGACTCTCAGGTTTATGCGCAATTATCTCTAGTACTGATAAATTCAAGTTTGCCATTGGATATATATAACTTAAAGAATTAAAGAAATTCTTATTTCAGCGTTACTTGAAACACAGAGAAGCCTGCCACTTGGGTGAATTTTTTAGATTTCTTGTGTTTCGATACCTTCTATTTGGCCAATGTAAATCTTTTTTCCTTTTGTGAGAACGCAGACAGATTAATCTTAAATTTGTTGGTTCCATTCTGGTGGCAGCTAATACAAATAATTCTGTCTCCACGTCTAAAGAAAACTCATGTCAGTTCAAGGAACTAAGGAATGTTGCTTGTGGCATTCTTGCTGTCTGGGCTCTGACTACCACATCACCAGTAATAGCTGCTAATCAGGTATAGTACTACTCACATTTATCATGTTAGACTTAACAACGACAGCTGTTTCTAATTTCTGTGATCATAGAGACAAAAGAAGGGAGTGATTTTCTCTCACGTCCAAAAAGAAAGTGTTTTGAGGTTGGACTCAATTCTGATGTCAAACAAAATAACTTTCAGCTTTAAAACTGATGTGGGTCCTAAGTCCTTTACTTTATTGGGAAGACTGTTGGCTATGTAAAACTGAAACTTAATACAAAATAATGCAATTAAAGGCTGTTGAAACTTGTACAAAACCAAAGTTTCCCTCTTCCTTTTCTGGATTGAGGTAGCGTCCAGGGATGTTTGGATGTGTGTTTTGAAAGTGATTATGTGATATTGAATGATCAAAATCAAAATAATTAACTATAATAAATATATTTTGGAATGTATTTCTTGGATGTGCTTATACTGTTTGTGGCGGAATTAATCAGATTTCTTTTAAGAAAATTAATAGCTAAAATGACCAAAATTGAGATTCTTTTTGTGAAATGGGTGCAAAAGCCTCTCAAATTAAGCTAAAAGAAAGGCAAACTGCAGGAAAATGCCATATGCTATTCACTTTTTACCCGGCCGTGTATGCAACATACAGGCATAAGAAACACCAAGTTTGTTGCATTACACAGCTATAAATTGCATATTTTGTAAGAAATGATAACCTTGTCGCATTCAATGGTTAAAAAGAAAGCTTGTTTCATAAATTGGTAAAAATTGAATAATACATTGCATTTTTATAAAATTTACCCGTAATAGTAAATGCAAATAGGTAATATTAGTTTAACCGATATCAGTTTTATTGCAGCGGATATGATATTGGTTATTTAGAACTCACAGATCCCTAAACAGTTAGATCATAAGAAGCAGAACTTGTTTATCCAAACGCTAAAAATTGAAACAAACTATTAGAATTATAACACACTTATAAGTTATAATTTCTGCTTTCATACTTGATTTGCAGAGGCTACCTCCTTTGTCCACAGATCCCGACAGATGTGAGCGTGCATTTGTCGGAAACACAATAGGTCAAGCTAATGGTGTATATGATAAGGCTATTGATCTCCGGTTTTGTGATTACACCAACGACAAAACAAACCTGAAGGGGAAGTCTCTTGCAGCAGCACTTATGTCTGGTGCCAAATTCGATGGTGCAGATATGTCAGAGGTTGTAATGTCTAAGGCTTATGCTGTTGGAGCTAGCTTTAAAGGTAACACTGTCAAATGATAAGGACCGGAGTGAAAGTGATACAAAATCACATTTCATTTATGGTTCACACTGTTTGGGACCCATATAACAAAAAACTGTTTCGTCTGATATGCAGGTACAGATTTTACGAATGCAGTTCTTGACCGGGTGAACTTCGGGAAGGCTAACCTTCAGGGAGCTTCATTTAAGAACACTGTACTATCTGGTTCCACATTTGAAGATGCTCAGCTGCAAGATGTAGTGTTTGAGGACACAATCATCGGGTATATCGACCTTCAAAAGCTTTGTGTAAATAAAACTATTAACGAGGATTCGAGAATCGAACTGGGATGCCGGAATTAGAAGATTTTTGGTCTCTATCCGTGGTGAATAATGCTGTATTTTTCAGATAGATGGGGTAAATTTTGTTGTATATTGGTGGAGAGACACATGTGGAACTCTGTTGTATCGTTTGTTTAAAATGTTGACCGATGTAAATCATAATATTTTGGTTGATACATTATGGAAAAGCTTTTTGAATAAAGAGGTGACCCCGTGGTTTAATACTTGATTCTGGCTCTAAAAAGATTATAAATTGATATATTTACTGTTCGGAAACATAAAAAAGCGCATCTAGTGTAGTGGTATCATAGTACCCTCCCACGGTACTGACCGGGGTTCGATTCCCCGGATGCGCATTTTGATTTTATTTATTGGTTTTGGTTCCGCAAACAAAATTGTCCAAAGTATATGATATTTTTAGCTTTTTTTTACCGTCTTTCCAAAATGTTCTATTTTTAGTTTTTTAAGACAAAAGGTTAATCTTATTTCCACCTTTTTTAGAAATTGTGGTATGAAATCCTTTTTAATAAAAAGATATTACTGTTTGTTTTTCACCACTGCTAAAATTGAACGATCATGTCACGGGGTGGCAATTGTGTTGTGTTTAGGTTGACATATTGAAATCACTTGACACGAACCTGACCCATTTATTTATTTATTCGTGTTAGGATTCAAAACACTAACCTATATATGTGAGACCCGCCTAACCCATTTAATTATACAGGTTAGCGTATTGGTGGGTCATTTGCAAGTTGGCGGGTTGTAAATAGGTCAACGCCAAAAATCATAATTAAATGGGTTTGTGTGTCGACTCGCGAAATTTATGTATGACCCTAAAATGACCCAAGTATTATACGTGACACACAAGTCAACTCGAACCCAACTTGTTTATTATATGTGTCAACCCAAACCCGTTTATTTTTATGTCGGGTTCGTGTTGTGTTTCATGTTACATCGAGAGTTGCCACCCCTAGTCACTATGATTAAGAACATAAACAACACTAACCTAACATTCATTGAACCCTAACGCAAATGGTTTCTTATAAAACTTCAATTCAATTCAAGGTTATAAATAATGATGTATTGTTACCGCAAATATGTACCTTTGATTGTGTGGATTATATTAAAAACATGAACAACAAACTATTACATTCCTCCATTTGAATTGGACATGCAACCAAGTTGTTTAATTCGGTAAAACTTAATAGAAATTTTATATTTCCTTTTACTATATCCTATTATCCTCCTACGTACATACAATATCTTGGCATGTGGAATCCTCTAATTGTCTTTCTTATCTTCGCTCTTTATTTTAACATATGTCTTTATCTAATTAATATAAGGATATAAAACCTCTCAACTTAATAAGGATGCGTTAATAGCTTTTGGCTCAAATCCTCATATCGATAAGCGTAATATTGTGTGTATATAGTTGTTTGTTCGTTACATGCACAAAACTAATATGTTTATTAGTGATTTTTTTATTTTAGCAGGTTACTCATAAAAGTCGAACTATGATCCAATATACGTAGTCTAAGCGTTCTCGTGATTGTTTCCTGCACTCCTCGCGACCTACCAAAATGTTTAAGGTTTACCCAAGTAATAATATGTGTGCGTAAGATTGTAAGGCATACCATGTGTGTAGCATTAAAGATGTGGATAAGAACATAACATGTGTGTAACATTTAGAGATGTGGGCAAGGCATCTATATCATAGTTTCAAGAGAATATATTTTAGAAAGTTGAATTTATCAAGCCATAAAGATTCATATATAGATCTTTGCCTAAAACTCACTCTAATTACTTTGCAGATTGAGATATATATACACTAAAGAAAAGCATCTACTTCATGCACATGCAATCTTAATTTATATATAAATCATTCCATCCCCTTTTCATTTTGAATCAATCAAACCTTCATCTTGTCATAACCCCAAATGGAGAAAACCTTAACTTCATTCCTAACTGCACTGCTACCACTTTTTCTCATATCATTCCTCATCCAAGGTATGCAATTATGTATAATAAACTCATAAAATGTTATACTTCACAAGTTGATATGCTTTTTTTCTATTTAGAAAATGATTTTATGCTTGTTTATTCATTTGTTATATAAAATTTTTAGAATTGTTTTCATCAATCATGATAAGAATCCTAATTTTATTGATAATAGTTTAATTAAAAATCCAAACTTACATATTGATTAAATTTGGATTTAACTTTTAATAAAATATAAATAAATCTCAAAAATTGCATTTATCCCAATATAAATTGATTTCGGGTTTTCCGTTTTCCTTCTGTTATATAAAAGGACAATATTCCAAAAATACATTTTGGTTTTTACATTTACCAAATTAATTTTTCAAATCATTTTATCAATCAGCTAATTAATCTTTAATCTTTCTTTAATTCTTTAATCTTTAATATACATTAAAAAATAGGATTATGATGTCATCATCTTATTTTTAGAATTTTTTCCACAAATCATATTTCTTTATTTTCTCAATGGTCTATAGAATTAGTTGTTTTTAAATCAAAAAACTTAAGCATTACATGTTGTTCAAGATTTTCATTTGTAGGTAATTTAGTTTTTTAAAATTTATTTTATTCATCTCCGTATTTATACATGAGTGTTAGCTAGTAAGTATTAAAATAAAACATAAAATTTTTAAACAAAATTGAATGGTGTGATAGGAGTTGAAGGAAACATCGGTGTAAATTATGGCACGGTGGCGGACAACTTACCACCGCCATCAAAAGTGGCGCGCTTCCTCCTCGATTCCACCATTATCAACCGTGTCAAGCTCTACGACAGCAACCAAGAAATCCTAAAAGCCTTTGCTCACACTGGAATCGCCATCACCGTCGCCGTCCCCAACAATCTAATCCCAAATCTCGCAAATCTCAAGTTTTCCCAACAATGGCTCAAAACAAACATCGCCCCTCACATTCCGGCCACCAACATCGTCCGAATCGTCGTTGGTAACGAAGTCCTTTCCACTACCGATCACTCTGTAATCTCTTACCTTGTTCCGGCGATGCAGACCCTCCACACAGCTCTAATCGAAGAAGATCTTGATCGTAGAATCAAAATTTCGACCCCACATTCATTGGGTATTCTTTCCTCTTCAAGCCCACCTTCATCCGGGAGATTCAAACAAGAGAATGTGGCTTTAATCAAACAACTGCTAGGGTTTTTACGAGCCACAGACTCACCGTTCATGATCAATCCATACCCATTCTTTGGATTCTCCGGTAACACGCTGGATTACGCCATGTTTAGACTCAACTCCGGGGTGTTCGATGAAATATCTAACAGAAAATACACAAACATGTTAGATGCTCAATTGGATGCCACGTTTTCAGCTATGAAGCAGCTGGGGTTTGGGGATATCGAGATCGTTATTGCCGAGACTGGGTGGCCTTCAAAAGGTGATCCGGGCCAAACCGGTGTTGATACAGAGAGTGCTCGTGAATACAATGGGAAACTAATCAAACATGTTATGTCTGGGCACGGTACACCACTCATGCCCAATAAAACTTTTGAAACATATGTTTTTGCACTTTTTAATGAAAATCTAAAGCCCGGACCAATTACCGAAAGAAACTTTGGTCTTTTCAAGCCCGATATGACACCCGTCTATGATGTTGGCATCTTTAGACACAAGGTAATATGACTTTTAAGATCATAAATATTGTTCAAATGAATGGGTTTTTTTGTTATTTTTTATATTGAGCTTATTATGTCAGGCTGGGTCGAATTCACCGACAAATTGGAACCCAGAAAGAGGGGTACCCGCGCAAAGAAGCAAGGGAGGAAAAACATGGTGTGTTCCGAAACCCGGAGCCCCTGAAGAGGCTTTGCAGAATAATATCGACTATGTATGTGGGTTGGGGTTTGATTGCCAGCCTATCTGTGAGGGTGGGAGATGTTTCTACCCCGACTCGGTTAGAGCCCATGCTGCATATGCTATGAATGTGTATTACCAAGCTACTGGGCGACATGACTATGATTGTGATTTTGGAGGAACCGGAGCCATAACTCCGAGCAATCCAAGTATGGAACTGTTTTTTTCTTATAATAAATAAATTAATATCTTATATAACAAATAAATCATTTTGTGTAATGACTAATGAGTAACTTGTCATTTTTTATCGTGACAGGTTATGGGAGATGCACATATTAAATTATAGGAATTTGAAGAAGGAAGTTTTTGATTTTCAGTGTAGATTATTTTAAAACATGTCATACTTTATCATTGTGATTTTGAGGTTTTTGATGCATGTAAATACAAAATACCATATTATTAGTGTCATATCTTCCGATATAAATAAAAAACTAATTAGAAAAAAATATCAGATGATCTGAATACTTCATTTAACAAAGGATTTAATTTTGACCGTTTATTTTTTTAATCAAAATATCAATTTTAACCTTTTGGGATCAAACTAATACAAACTCACATCAATGGACTTTTGATTTAAAAATTTTGAATCAGACTGCCAATAGTATAAGTAGACTGTGAATAACAACTACTTATTTTTAATATCTTTATAGTGTTATGGGTTTTATCAACTCAAAATAAAATAAATACACAAATCTATAATTTAAACATCAATCCTACTTATAGCCAAAATAAAATATAATGTTATATTTGTTACATAGAGTATAGACATAGATATTACATTTTACACGGATTTATTATAATTATGCATGCTTATAAATTACAGAAATACTTTTCGGTTATCAATTACAAATAAGTATAAAATGTCACATTTTAATTGTTTGTGAGTGTAAAAACACTTAAGATATGTGTTGTTAAAGCATATTTTATATCCCCATGTGTAAAATCTTCCAATATAAATAAAATACTAACATGCACCAAATTTAATAAGTGATTCTAACCCTTCATTTAATAAAATAATTTTAACTATTCAATCTTGACCATCTATTTAATCAAAATTAGAATTTCAATTTTGACTTTTCAACAAAATTATTAGAGAAATTTCATATATGTCATTCTTAAACTAAAATATCATATTTGTCTATCCTAGTTTATAAATATCATATTTAATATTTACCCTTTATAACATTTCAAATTATTATATTTAACTAAAATCTTAATTTTATCATTTTAAAATATTTTATATCATAATTCATGATTGTACAAGAAATACAATCATGTCACTTCGTATGATACTACGTTTCTACCGTCACGTCTGCCCTCAACCTCGTGTCAACGCTTCCACCACTAGTCTGTGTGTTGACGCCGTCTATTGGCATTTTTTTAAAATTCTCATTTCTTTCGTGTTGTATAACAACTTAATATCTTTTTGTTAATGTTTAATATTTATTACTATTTAAACCAATCCGTATATCACACGAATTTTTGATCTAATTTTAAATTATGAGCAAAGGGATAGTTTGGAGTGTGTTAATGGGGGTGTAAGTGCACTTAGAGGATGATAGTGCATGAACTGGGTGCAAGCAACTTTGAAACAAAATATCTTTTAAAGTTTATTAGATGATTTTGAATCTATTGCTTACTTCTATAAAAAATATATATATTTCAAATATAAATAACGTCAAATGCGATTATCACATTTCATGAATTCCTTTTACATGCAGATAAAACATATGTAATAACAATATCAAATATGTATAAATACACGAGAAATGATTACAGCCACAACACCTTAGGTGTTTTTTAATCTAATCGTATGTAAATGCAACGGTAAAATGGTTAAGATCATTTTATTTTATGATTAAACATGATTTTTCATGTTCTCTTATAAATATGAAAGTGAGTATTTTATTTTAAGTCAAAAATAATTTCCTTTGTACGTCTCATCTTCATAAGTTATGTTTAACTATAACACGAAAGAATCTTAACCCACAATAAAATCATCTATCTTAAATAGTGTTAAAGACATATTTAATTTTACTGTAAATATATTAAAATTACTCGTTTACCAACTCAAAAAAGTTTAATGCCAAAGAAAATTTTGACTTGACACAAAGTTATTATTGAGAGGATGTTTCTTTTAGCTTATCAATAAATTATTATTATTGTAGTTTATTTCTAAAAAGCTAGTTTTTTTATATATATTTATTTTTACATAAAAATAATTAGTTATTTATTGAAAGATAAGTTCCGAAAAAAACTGTTAATAATCCAAAACAAACACCCCTGAATTAAGTCACGTGGCGTGCGCGGCGATAATACGCAAATACTGTTACGTCGTCATCTTCATCTATTCAACTTCTTCAAAAATCTATCTCGCAACCCTACCACTGCTTCCGATTCACCGGCGCCGATTTTCTTCTCCGGGAATCCTCTTTCACAAAACTTTACCTTTCTTCTTCCTCTAACATTTTAGGGTTTTGTCTCTAATTCGCACAATCATTGCACCACCACTTTACGATTGACTTCTTATGATGCATTGAGTTCACAAAATCCAAACTCCATTCACTCCTACTACTCCTTTTCCTCGATCAATTCTTCTTTTAGCATTCATGGCGATGGTTGACTGGCAACAGTATACACAATCAGTGTTCTTAGGCCTTATTGTTTCGTTTCTTCTTGCTAAGCTCTTCTCGGCAGTCTTCTCTGTCCGAGATGAACATCTACGTTTAACTCGCGCGAGCCCTAACGAAGAGCAATCGCACGTAACTCCATCCGTAGCACGTTGGAAATCAACAGAAGAAGATAAAAAATCAGATGCGGAGCTTCCTAAGAAACACGATATTAGTGATAGCGATGATGATTGGGAAGGCGTTGAGAGTACGGAATTAGACGATGCGTTTAGTGCAGCCACCGCATTCGTGGCGGCGACTGCAGCCGATCGGTCGTCGCAAAAGGTTTCGAAAGATTTGCAGTTACGACTTTATGGTTTGTATAAGATTGCAACGCAGGGTCCTTGTAGTGTTCCGCAACCTACGGCCATTAAGATCACTGCTCGAGCTAAGTGGTAAGTTTCTTGTGAGATCCCCAATTCTTTGAAATAAGTACTGCTGCGTGAATTTCGATATCACTGTTTGTTTAAATGATCAAAATTTGATAATGATTTCTAAGTTTTAAATGACTCTGCTTTTAAGTATACAAGTTAATTGTACGTAACTAAGAAAGAATTTGTGCCACACAATATTAGTTTACATAATCTTTACAACCTAATTGCCAAATGTGCACGCTCCATTGAATTTGTTTCTCGTTTGGTCATGTTAAGTATACATAATATTTCCAATCTTAAACTCAATCTTGAGGGCACAGGTAGAATGTTATCTACCATCTTTATTGTTTTTTTCTTCTTAAATGAGATGCAGGTCTGTTATATGCATCTGTATGACTGTATCTATATATTTATAGGTGATATTGTGTTTTTTATGATGTATTTTGAAAATGTTGATTAAACTAGGCTTCTAGGATAGACATTTGAACGGGTGTCTATTGGGAACCTAAAATTGTTCATTTTGGACTCTTATGATTAATGTTTTTTACTTGCCAGGAATGCATGGCGTAAACTGGGTGCTATGCCTCCAGAAGAAGCAATGCAGAAGTATCTTCATATTATTACAGAGCTATACCCTGATTGGGCTGATGGTTCAACTTCCGTGAGACAACGATTTCTTTTGTTCTCTCTCTCTCTCTCTCTCTCACACACACACACAGTTAAGCCTAGAGTTGGCATATTGGGTGATTTGAGTCAAAACAAGTAATTTTATCTGGTCATGTTGACCCGAAAGTCTTTTTGTCCAAAGTTGTTAGTTCCTTTTTCTTTTTGTAAATGGTTTGAATGTAATTTAGATTACATAAGTTTGACTATTTTAATAATAATAATAATAATAATAATAATAATAATAATAATAATAATCTATTTTATAAGTAAGTGGGTCAAGATTGCCACTTCAACCAAAGCCTTTTCCTTTGCTATCATGCAACTTCTGTCACGTTTATTCTCTGTTTGTTCTTTATATAATAATTTACAGAAGAGAATGATTGGAGTTAATGATGAGCCATCCGGCAAGGATACTAGACCAATGTGGCCTGTTTTCAGCTCTTTTATACATGAAGAGGAATCTGGAAATGAGTTGTAAGATTCATGGTCCTTTCTCTAATTAAATATGTTCAATTACCCATGTCATTTTTTGTACTAGTTTTACGCAATGTTTTAAAACCCGGGTTTTTAGTTGACCCGGACTCCTCACCGGGTCACGGTTCAACCGGCAGGTCAACCCGGTTTTCAAAATATATATGCATATGTGTGTATATATATGTATGTATATAAACTTGGAAACAATTACTAATCTGTTAAAAAACTAAATAATCTATCAAGCATAAAATGAAATTCTATTGAGAGTGTTAAGTAAAGTCAATGGAGGTTTATGCTCGAAGGATAGTCGCATGTCGGAGATGACAGAGGACAGGAGTCGACGTCGACTATCGAGAGGGGTTCACAACTCACTTTTAGAGTTTCTGTCGAGTGAGGGTTTTCAAAGTGTCAACTATCGAGATAACTAAATCGTTAAACTTTTATGTTTTAAAAAATATTAAAATGAAAAAATAAAAAATGGGTCAAACCGGTTCAACCATTAACCCGGACGGGTCAATGCGGGCCAGAAATGACCAAAAAACCGGTGTACATTGACCCGGTCTCCTCACCGGGTCATGGGTCAACCGGTCGGACAGGCCGAGTCAACCCGGGTTTTAAAACATTGCAAGAAACCCCAATAGTGAGACTAGAACGTCTCTCAAGTCTCAAGTTTTTTATGAAATGATATTTCAATTTGACTAGTCCCATAAGATTGATCTAAAACATTCAAAATTTCAAAGTCCATTTTACTTATTTTTATATTTATTATTAAAAGGAAATTTCCAAAGTCCATTTTACTTATATATATATTTATTATTAAAAGGAAATTTTCAAAGTCCATTTTAATTATTTTTATATTTATTATTAAAAGATTTACTTTATTTTTATTTATAGTCTTAAGTTGAGATACAATTAACCAATCAAATCACTTCATTCATCAATTTTGACTTTTATTGACTGAAAAATGAGAAAGCTCTATCTCTAAAAAAACATATGGAGTTTTTCTTAATTCGGTACCGGGTTCGTATCCTCCGTTTAAATTTTTATCTTCCTTTTCTTCACAATCCCGACCTCTATTATTGCTTTTGAAACCTCACAATGTCCTCGGTGCTCCTGTTCAGAAGCGATTCTACAGTCACCTTGATTGTATCCCCCTTCTATTGCCGATTCCATTAAAGGTAATATCCTTGAATCCAATTTTGTTGATTGTATCATCCGTTTCTTGAGGAACGATTCTCGGTTTTAAGAGACATACAATAATTTTGAGTTGTATATGAGGATTTAATTTTTATAACATCGAAATTGAAATATTTTTTATTATTTGAATGATTTCAATTAAGTCAAAGTTGAACCAGTACCCAAACACATGGTTTCTCCAAGTTAAAGTCCAATCTTCTATTTAAATCCAAGGTAATCATTCACTTTGGATTAAATACGAGGCATTTTGTTTGTGGGATTTTTGAATTTCTATTTTATTTGCAAGGAGCCAAATTTAAGGGGCTGTTTGTTTTAGCTTATTTTGGGAGTTTTTTAGCTTATTTTATGAGCTTATGAAAAATATGGTGTTTGACTTAGGTTATTAGCTTAAGCTTATTGGCTTATTTTGAGTAAAAATAAGCTCATTTTGATAAGAGGGTGTTTGTTTAAGCTTTTTTTTTTTGCTTAAGCTTGTGAGCTTATAAGTTTTTGAAAGAAAAAAGTGTTTTGATTAGCTTATTACTTATAAAAGGTGTTTGATTTAGCTTATTAATGTAAAATAACCAAAAATGACATCCTTACATTAGCTTATTAATGTAAAATGACCAAAAAGAAGTATAAAAGTAAATATGTAAAAATAAGCTCACAAGAAAGAAAATAAGTTGATTCAAGATAGCTTATGTAACATCCTCGAAAAAGGGCCTAAACGCGCGCGAAAGTGGTACGTTAGATAATTTAAATAAATTAAAATAAATATATATTTGTTAGTTATTGGTGAAAGTTACTAAAA
>JAUEJL010097492.1:0-13559 GCA_032274825.1 Drosophyllum lusitanicum
ATAAAAAAAGGGAAGATGAGGGGTATTATAGTAGTTCATGTGAAAAAATAAGGATATTTTGGTCTTTTTAACTGCACCAGGGACTGTCAGCGAAACAAACTCTAAACAGTAGGGATTACCAGCGTAATAAACGAACATAAAGGACTGCGCATGTAATAAGTAGTAAACCACATGGACCATCCTTGTAATTTGCTCTAGAAAATATAATTTTCCATAAATATCCAATACATACTACAAAAATTATTTTAATAATTTCATATGTTTTCCAATCACCTATATTTTTATTATAATTAGCCAATTTTAAACTTTAATAACTATCGCTAGATTAGTTTATCTTTATCTAAAAACTAAGAATATGTGGTATTACAAATTTGCCCTTACCCTAAATCCAAATTAGAGAACAAAGTCACGATTAAACACCGGCTGGATCAAGAAAACACCCACGATAAACCCCTAGTGGATATGTTCTTGTTCCTCCTCTCGATTTAAGAAAAACCCCACGATGTCACCATTGGAGAAGCAAGCATCGATTAAACTTGGGTATGCCACCTCTCCCTGATCGATTAATACCTCAAAACATAATTTTCACTCCACATTTTCAAGCAATCGTTATACAGCAAGTGGGGCAAGCAAAGACGGGTTAGAGAAAAAGGTTTCCGTTTACAGGAGGCGGTGGAATTTCTTATACAAGAGAGGATGGATGAAGGGCAAGCAAGGCTGATAGCAGTGTCTAAAACAATGAGGTGGCTTATGGATTCAACTATGTAGGAATCATTAGAGGTATGCCACTGTGATGGGTTCATGGAAATTCGTATCTGAGAATTAACTTACTATCTATTATAAGTTGCATGCTCTCTAGCTTGTTTCATTCCAGTTTGTTTCTTCATTTTTTTATTTTTGTTTAAAAGTAGCCAATCAAGGTTAGTCATTTCCTCTATAGCCGCTAATATTTGGTAGAGAAAACCAACTGATTATTAGAGAGCCAATCGATTATTGGAGACAACAAAACCTACCCAAAAGATTAAAGAGAACAAAACCCAGAACAACCAATCGATTATTGGAGGGAACCAATCGTGATTATGGTAGGCTTCAAGTTCAATGGTGATTTGGGAGTAACTAACCAAGCTTCAATTGATTATGAAGAATATGAGAATTGAAGAAGATGAAAAGACAATGACGAGCAGTCGACTTCCAATACCACGTGATGGATGGTGATTGTAGTTAAGGGTAAATCGTGATTGTAGTACTAGAGGCACACGGCCCGTGTAGGGTTGTTTGTCAACATCAGCTATGTGGCCAAGTGAGGTCGTGTGGTGTACAGGGTACACGGCCCGTGTAGGCTCCCTTTTTAGCACAGTTTGATCAGTTTATGATGTTTAACTTATTCTCTGATACAGGAAGGTGCCTGGATACTTAACAGCACACGTTACTTGTTTAGCATATTACTCGGTTATCAGGTGAGTATACTATTTCTTTAGTATGATTAGCATATGAGTATGCATTAAATGAACAGAATGATATCTTTGTTATGTGAGATAGCTATGATGTATTATATTGTACAACATTGGTGTATAACTATGCAGGTGGTATAGCTATGCACAAGAACAATATCAAGGTACATAGCTATATACCAGACCAGTGACAGGGTGTACAGCTACGCTGTATACCAGAACATGAACAGTTTATGCAAGTTTGCAGGTGTTACAGCTTGGATGCGAGACATCCTGGGGAGTCTTTACTTCTGTTATAGGTTTACTTATGTTTGGCTAGTATGCTCACTAAGCGTTAGCGTATGTTTCAGTGTTGTATGTTGTATGTGGCACAGGTTCCAGCAAGAGTAAGGCCCCATCGCGGTGATTAGCTGGATAACTCCTGGTTTTCGAGAAGCAAACTTTTAACACTACTTTTGTAAATGTTAGCATGTGTATGTTTAGAAACTGTATTTTGTAAAACTCGGATACATTTTGGGGTGCTAACCCATAAGATAATGTTTTTAAGTTAAAACTGAAAAAATGTGTTTCAATAAAGTTGAAGCTGAGGTTGACTACAGGTGTCTAAGAGAAGAACCCATAAGCTACACTGTTTGCCGGTGATCAGTTGGATAGCTTCTGGTTTTCGAGAAGCAAACTTTTAACACTACTTTTGTAAATGTTAGCATGTGTTAGTTTAGAAACTGTATTTTGTAAAACTCTGATACCTTTTGGGGTGCTAACCCGTAAGATAATGTTTTTAAGTTAAAACTAGAAAAGTGTGTTTCAATAAAGTTGAAGCTGAGGTTGACTGCAGGTGTCTAAGAGAACACTGAGGTTGACTACACAGGTCTACGAGAAAAACCTATAAGCTACATTGATGAAGATCTTCGGGAATGTTACTTTAAGAGATATTATGATGCGAAGATTATTGGCTTGACCTTGAGCAGAAAGCAAAGCCTTGTTTTCTAAGCTTCCCCTTTGCAAACAAATCAACAGTTTACCTTGATTTGAGATATGTTCACAATATGGTTTTTCAAGAATGGAAGAAAAATTTCGATAAAAGATGAGGTTAAGGATTAGTTACTCAAACTATTTGCAAGGGCTGACGATTCGAAGCTAGTCTCTGAACTCGAAATCGTAACTCTTCTCACTATTTCTCATAAATCTAGCAAGAAAGGAAGAGCCGTGCCAGCTGGATCGATTGACAAAGATGAAAGAAGTATAGAGATGCGTGAAAGACTAAAGTTCAAAGAGAATACATATGTGGATAACCCAAATAGGGGTTTATGTACTTGGAGAGGAATGGACAACAATGCTTTGAGGACGTTGCAAGTATATACAACATTGGTGTCATTCATACTCTTTAAACAGGACTTGACACACCATCCTGATTATAAGCAGCTAATGAATAGTATTCACAAAGAAGTAGCTGAGTAGTAACTTGAACACTTAAAATATTTTCAAAAAATCAGATTAGTTCTTTAGAAAGTCTATAAGACCAATATGTAATTAGATCTAAGTGATCCAAATTTTTGTAAGCACTAAGCGTGCAAAATGATCTAAGCGAACATAAACCTTTATATTCATTGATTAGTTCATATGAAAGAATATTGAATTTTGATAAGTTCAAATTTTGCAAATTAAATTCATGTTATTGTACTTAATTGGTTGATGGTTTTGTCATCCTCAAAGAAAGGAAGTTTGTTACTCAAATTAGCTCAATAATATATATTTGATGAAACAAAAAATGATTAAAATGATAGCATTCGAAGTGAAACTTAGAATTATGTAAGTCTGTTTAAAACGGACTAATCAACTCAAGCCGAGTAGTTCGCTCTAGACAGATAGAGTAAAACTATGTATGTTTTTGTTAACCTAAGTGTCTTCTCAAACCGAGACTTCTAAATGCAAGTACATGTTTAAGACCTCAATATATGTACAAGAACTCAGATTGAAGTCTTTCAAGTTGCTCGGCTTTAGAAAGTCGGCTCAAAGTCTATGGTTAGATAAAAACATTTAAAGTTGAAGATTTGAAGATTCAATCAAGTCTATGGTTAGATAAAAATATCAACCTCAAAATGTGTTTTGAGACCTTGTTAGTAAAATGAATTACCTAGTGTGTTTAGAGAGTTCATACTAACAGATTGGTGCAATAAGCTAGCGCAGATATAACTATTAGTTTGTAAAATCAGAGAGCGCTAAATTGTAATCAGTGGAACCAAGATCATTAACTTGATTTTGATTTGAATGTTAAAGAACGATTATCGGGTAAAAAAGATTTAGAACATCTTAAATAAAATTGTTTTGAAAAACATCGTAAAAACATGGCTTATAACAAATAAATACACGCCAAGTTGTGTTTTAACATACATCTAACTTACGCCAAAACTTTGGACCATGACGTGACAGCATGGTTAAACCTCAAGCCTTAAGCTTTTTAGAACCACGGTAAAAACACAATTCATTCACTATTTAACAAAAAAACAATTAAGCCTATAGTGGATTTCTTTTTCCTTTTTAGTATAAATCATAGAGCCAAAATTCATATGATTGTACCATACTACCATCACTATGGTAGAATTACCAAGAAAAAAAAACATCATAGAAGATGTCTTGCATTCTTTCAGAGAAAGTACAAGATATCTTAAAGATCAAGAGATATACCATGAAAGAAACAAAAATTTTGCATAAAATAAGGTCAACACAACTACCACAAGAACAATCAAATCACTAGCAGCGACAATCGCCGTACTCTTCTTCAATAAAACTGCACAAACAAAGGTTATAATGACAGTCAGGAAAACTTCAAGCGAGTGTTGCGAGTACAGAGCAAAAATTAATCTTGAAAGCAAACACAATCCAGGTTTACAATCAGGCTTTCAACAAGAATTATAGATTGATATAATCGCCATGAGAAAACAAAATAGCCTAAGAGAAGAACCCATAGTGAGAAAAGAGAACAGGCAACATGTATAAACTATTCGAGGAAAATCACAATTGTGATCATATGAAGAAGGGATACTTTTGTAAGCTTATGTGGGATAGCTAAAGCCTTAAGCTGTTCCAAAATTACTCGTTTAGGTCTGACAATGTCCTTTGCTACCAGTCCTTCAAGCCCTAAATGTGTACATTTATTCGCTCTTTTACTCAGTGTTGTAGAAGTCGGGCTAGGCGGCCGCCTAGGCGGCGCCTAGTCGCTCGGCGGTCCTTGACCTTGCAGTATATATGCTAGTCGGTCTAATTCCAAGGTCCTGGTCAAAGTCGGGTCTTAGGCGGGTCTAGGCGGGTCAATGGTCAAAAGAAAGCTTTTTTTTTTAATATTTTAAAGCCTCATAAAAATTAGGGCCATTCAACAACTGGGGTTCATATCATTGAACAATACGGGCAAGAAGATGAGTGACAAGGAAGTAGATGAAATTTGTGTTTGAACTAGTAGTTAATGTCTTGAACAATTATATTAGTGTTTCTATTTTCTAAACGTATGTTGAGGGTCTATGAACAATTATATATATATATTTGACTATTTATGAACATGTAGTATATATAATTTTGAAATTTTTACATTAAAAAATCCAATCCGAGTACTCCCCGAGTACTCCCCGCCTAGGCCGAGTACTCACTACTCCCTGCCTACCGCCCGGCTCCCACCTAGCGACTTCTACAACCTTGGTTGATATAGTTACCTTGATTATTGCTACTGATATAAGAAAATCCCAAAATACAAACCCCTCCTTTCTCTTGTTTCCAAACAACCACTATTACCCTAAATTATATTCCTCTCGCTCAATGTTCTCCTATCTCTATCTCAACACCTTGAACTTAGGGGTGTAATTGAGTCGAGCCAACTCACAAGTTACTTGAGATCGACTTGTAAGTTATTTGAAGTCGACTCGGTTTTCTATGTTGAGCTTGAGCTCGAGCTACCCACGTAGACTTATCGAGTCGAGCTCAAGTATTAGAATGGTCGACTTGTAAAGCTAACGAGCCTTATCGAGTTTGTGCCATATTACAATTTTACCCTTTTTGTATATCTATATCAGTATATCTACATTAGTATCAAGTCAAGTCAAGCCGATTTCAAAAGTTTAGTACTAACTATCGTTAATATTTTATTACTTTTTAATATTGGTATTATTTTACAACAATAAAAATCTATAACGTACCTTAAATAGTAGAGCCCGATGTCTGCAAAGGCCAACAGATAGGCTGCCCATTGGAAGTACCACAGATCCTAAACAATCCTTAAGATCCTCACTGCACTCCTTCCACATTGAAACTAAGTCATCTTCTCCAGTTAACGTTGCACCCCTTGTGAACACAAAATTATCAAATCATAAGATGGTATATAATAATAAAAGTGATAAAATGAGCGGTTACTCATCAAAACAGGTTCGGCTTAAAACCAGAAAGTTTCGCTGACCCGAAACACCATTTGTTCTAAATTTTAAAATTTTCAGAAATACTTAGTCTTATGAATATGATTGAAAAACTAAATTATTTAACAATAATCTCATTTTTTTTAAATGATTAAGAAGGTTTAATGCGTTATAAAAACACACTTTGAATGAGTTTTGACCTGTTTGACATAGCTTCCTATTTAGCTACTTTTTTATTTTACCCATCTATAGACCCAATCATAAAGTAAATAGGTTTGGTCAAAACCTATAACTGTCAAAACAGATCGAGGTAAAAACCAGCAAATTTTGCTATGGGTCTGGGTCTGGTTAACCCGAAACAAATGTCCAGATTTTTGGAATAAGTTCAGTCTGCAGATCAAATATGACTGCAAAAACTATATTATTTCAATCACAATCTGCTTTTTTAACAAAAAGATTTAGTATGCATTAAAAAACACCTAGGATGACTTTCGACCCATATGACCTGTTTGTCCCGTTTCCTTTTCAGCTATTTGTTTAACTTTACCTATTCATAAGTAAATAGCGAAATTCTCACCCCATTCGATTGCAGACAAGCTTTGCAAGTTGGTCAACAACCTCTAATGTGGTTATGCTATTACATGAAATACTATGAATTCGGTTTTGTAGTTCTCGAAGGCTGGGATCACTTCGTCGATCGATCAAAATTACTTCGATTAAAGACTCGGTGCCACTATCAATGGCCTTTAGCAACTCAAGTGATGGAATTCGCCCACTTTCTTGAAGATCACAGCACATCATCCATACATAAGGATCCATACCATGTATCATGTAAAACCCATCAGGAATTTTGTCATAGTATGACAAACAGCCATTTGCCTAATAAAAACATAAGCTTTAGAGTTGGAATATATGAGATAGATGGATAGTTTGAGAACTATTTAAATCACAGTTTTGTATCATATAGTTGGTTCATGGTTATAGCACTTAGAAATTTAGGAGTAAGATATTGTATATTTGTATCTAACAGTCATGCACACACTACATAGAGGTGGCAAAATGGATTGGTCAAAAATGGTAATTTTAATACATGTCAAAAGGGGTTGGGTCGTTTTGACCCGTCAACATTTTCAGTTCCTTTTTTTCCTTATAGTTTATAAATAATTTATGTACTAAAAATAATTACATAACAGTATTAATACGAACTTAATCTTATCATTTTGAATACATAATTTACTTGGATGTTACGACTTGGCATTCTCTAGATATTTTTTGAGACATTAATGGTGGCTCCTACCACCATCGTGAGCTAAATTCCTTTCGTATTCACTTGGATGAAGTGACTTCTCCTTGTTTGGGATGGTATTGTTTAGTGACTAATTAATTCTTATGAAATGAAACTATGTTTAACAAGGATCACATGCATGCTGGGTGTTGATTCTCTTTTATCTCTACGAGTATTTTGCATATACTTGGTACGTCTACTTGTTATGTAATTTGCTCGTTTATAATTATTTGTCAAAGAGAGATAACCATATCAATGTGATGATGTACTCCCATTCTTTGTTTTTGACCCCGAATATTACCATTATAAGTTTATAACTGTATACTATGACTAGGGACACTTGCCTAAGTGTGTGTTTTCCATCATTTTGGAACTATATGTGGGTATAAAATTAAAACTCGATCTTAAACACATTACTACAGTAGTACGTACAATGTATGTGATCTTAAACACAATACACCGCAAACTCGATTCATATTCATATTTCATCATAGATGTCCGTGTGTGTGCGTACCACGGACATGCATGTATATGCAAATAATACTAAGATTCTCTAATAAAAAATGTATATAAGCCTATAAGGTTTAAATAGCTTTAGGCCCGTTAAAGTTTATCATGGAACTTCTAGTATCATTTAAGTTGGCGGACACTTATTCTTTACAATATGGTTTAACATTATTAATTTTAAGTCCAAAGCGACAAATATTCATATGATTACAATCTTAAAAAGTAAATCATATTTGTGGGAATCGAGGAAGTGGTGCATTGCAACATGTCTAACATCAATTTATGTTACTCTAACATGTAACACATCAAGCTGTTAATACAAGTGTGTTTGTAGGTGCTTGTGTGGTGTAAAGAAAAGATCACATAAGCTAAGCTCCCCCCTCACCCCCACCCTCTTTTTTTCCTTCTCTATATAATGCACAAAGGTGCACAATGCACCACATGCATGCTCACAATTGAGACACAAACTCCATGAAAGATAGAGCTTACAAAGTTGGGCAAACCATGCAAATGCTTCCTATCATAAGCTACCCTTTACCACTACTCACCCAACAATCTATTGTGGCAGATTTAGATTGGTAAATGCTATGACAGCAATAATCCTCTATGTGAAATTAAATTACGTAACTAATTTTTCAGTCAACATATATCTATCTTTTATTTGAGATGCATGAGGCTTGTGATCATACAAATCATGCTACACCAATTCAAATCACAGCTGCCTGATGTTCTGTTGATGACTTGATTGGTAAACTGCTCACTTGAACTCCTAGAGACCCTTTACTATGAAATACGTAAACACAAGAAAACCTAAGCAGTTCTTTCACACAATCCTAAAACCTCCCAGTTCATTATATCTAGTCACACTCATAGCAGTCCATTTATGCATTTCATGGTAGGAAATGCAAGCAATTACCAAAAGAAACATAATGCTATCAAATTAGAAATTCATATATTTGCAAAGACACACATACCCAGAATCGATGTGATAAAGCTTCTGCAGATGTAGTAGAAGAACCAGATGACCTCGACCCAGCGGTTTCATCAGTCACAGGATCTAATAAATTAGGATCATCAGCACACATGGCTTCCGAAGAAAGACGTAGGGCCAAAGCCAGCTGCAACTGATAGCTCTCCTCCGTTTGTTGTGCCCAACTTTTAGATGAATAAGACCCTCCCCCACCTCCCCCACCACCACCACCAGCAGCCTCCGAAGACTTCAACCGCAATCCCTCACCAGCACCACTTCCATCCGGCAAGTGCGTATACGCATCGGGATCACCACCACTGTTCACGGCCGCCGACAAAGACGGAACAAAGTAATCACCGGAAATTGAACTCTCTCCGTAACTACTCCCACTGGATTGCCTCTGCAAACCTCCGATCGAAGCCGGAAACGGCGACTGACGATTCTGCTGTTGCTGTTGCTGCTGCATCCTCTGATCAGAAGCTAGGTTAATCAAGTCCCAATCAAATCCAGGTCTTTCGTTCCTCTTTTTATCACCGGAGTTAGAATGATGAGATGAGTCGTATCCACCACCACCGCTACCGGAGAAGAGAGGAGGAGGTTGTGGTGGTTCGTCGTCGGGAATCTGAGTCAACAAGGTGTAATTGGTACGTCTACCAGGCATTGCCATCTAAAATTAACAAAATTAAAGTGTGTGTTTGTGTGTGTGTGATTTGTCTTAGGTAATTAGCCCTACAAACCTCCACCAATTCGGAGACTGTGTGTGTGGGTGGGGTCACGCTCTCGATCACGCGGATAAAAAGGGATGTTTCGGGTTTTCGCGGTGGCGTAATGTTAAGGAAAAATACCCATTTGCATTCCCATGGTTTCCGTAATCCAATGCACATATACTCCTTAAATATAATTAATTATTAAAAAGTGATAAATCATCGTACTTTTTCTTCCAACTCATCCTAACATGACATATGAAGTTCACTAATTCTCTTTTCTTACTTCTTCTATTGATTTTGACACTTGTGTTGATTTTGCGAGTAGTAAGAAAAAGGAAATTGATTTATACACAACAAGATTTTACCATACACAATAATTATGACTTTTATACCCCTAAAATCCTACTACCTTTTATTCTCATCCACATATTTAAGGATACAATGGTACAAACAATAACTAACTGTTGTGTATGGCAAAAATATGTTATATACAGATCATCTTCCTAAGAAAAAGTATGAGGATATATTATCTCTCTTAATTATTATAAACCATGAATGAATGATTACTAAATATTTCACCTACTTCATCCTCCTACTCAACATAAGATGACATGTGGAGTCTACTAATTCTGTTTCCTCATCTTCTCCATTGATTTTGACACTTATGTTAATCTTGTGAGTAGTAAGAAAACGTAGGAGGATATATCACCCCCTCCTACTTGAAAAGTGATATATCCTCCTACTTTTTCTCTTACTTCATCTTTCTATTCACCATAAGATGACATATGAAGTTCATTAATTCTCTTTCATCATCTCCTTCATTGATTTTGACACTTGTAAGTATGAAGAAAAAAATAGGAGGATATATCACCTCTTATTTTTACTTATTTTCTACTTATTTAATTAATAAAAGTGTCAAGACAAGAAAAAATTAATACATTACATACATAAATTGTTTGAGTAGGTAAAAATATAAGTTATAAGAATAAGGTTTTGAACTATTAAAGATACAAATGATATCTTGAGCTTAAAAAATAGTTAAACTTTGTTAATTGACAAACTTGAAAATACATATTACTCTTATAAAATTGAAATTGTAAGTTACTAGAGAATATGTGCTTTGGTTTAGTGAGTTGGTGTATAAATTAATTATTTTTAAGTTCAAGGTGTTATTTTGTGTCTTTTATAATTTGGAGTGGTAGAAAATGTAGTTAATCGAGTTCGGGAAACTAAAACATTTAATTTGAAGTGATAGAAAATGTAGTTAACCGAGTTCGGGAAACTAAAACATTTTTTCATCATCTTATAATAAATATATAATAGTTATAATAAATCAATATTAGATAGACCGTAAAGTCATGTATAGCATGTGATATCAGTACTGAATTTGGGCATGTCCATGTTGCGTGACCGCACAAAGTCCGCAATCCATTGGGGATGTATGAAACAATTTTATGTGTGCGCTTTCTAACTTTTAAAATAATATATTTGCTTGATTTAATTTCAAAATATCACATTGTCGTTCTACGACTTTTAAAATTTTATAAGGGGGTCCATGCGAAAAACTCTAATTTTACAATAACTATTTTGATTCATTGATTGGTTAATAATCACAACTATTTAACTTAGTATTTTTGTATCACATTTTTATTCATAATTAACAACTTCAAAAAAATTAAATTTTACTACTTTCAATAAGGAAAAATGATAATTTTTACCAAGTCAATTGATGAACATGAAAGGAGAAATCAAATTACTTATTCATAAATGTTCCAATAACTAGTTTTTCATCATTTGTTCACTAGCAAACATACTTTGAAAGAATATGTTCTTTATGGTTTTTTACATGTGTAGCTCTTTGTCTTCAGTAGTGAACACAATTCAAAAAATAAAAGAACTTCCTAACAATACTAAAAACACGTAAATATATGAAGAGACTTAAGACTAGTTAGTGGCTTTACATCTAAACAACGCAAGAAATTCATATTTAGAAAATTATCAATACTTAAAACATGTTCACTAGCGAACAACATATAAGAAAGCAGAAGCCATGAGCTGTCAAACTCAAACCGAAGCCTTTTCTCTAACTGATCCTGCAAAAAGGAAATAACAACACTAATAAGTGTGAAACTTTGTGAGCACACAATCACAAACTAACAAATAGTTGCACACACATCTCTTATACATGAGATCATCATCATAAAATGTCACACATTTCAAGAAATCTACCACTCATGTTATTATATTACCAGTCAGGCTAATAATTTGTCACTCAGACCATTGTAATGCCACTCATGCTAGTAATTTGCCACTCAAGCTTTTATAATGCTACTCATGTTAGTAATTTGCCACTCAGGCCATTAGCATATCATATATCTTCTTCGTATAATTACATAATACATGTTATGCACATATTCATGCTAACACGCCATATTAAAATACACACTACATACAAATAATCGTCAATAAATATCAAATCTTAATTATAGTATGCTATCCCATAATTATATCACTCAGATTATCAAATTGCCACTCGAGCTATAGGTTGCCACTCAGGTGATCATCTCATTATCATAGCTTATGTAATTATCATCCCAGCATCATTTCATAAATCAGCACACTATATACGACCTCACATATGCATCTAATTCGTTGGTAGGGATCATGTAACTCACCTGGAACGCCAAATATTGTTTTAATCCACCGTCATTAGCAAAATAATCATCACATACTCGACAACAATCACCTACAATAAATTATACTCTAATTTAAATCTCGAACCACTCATGTAAAGCTCTATCAGTATCCAACACGGCTTACAACACGTTTTGTGTTAAGCTACACGACTACACATGCCATGTCATGCCAGTGTTCAAACTTAACCCTACTCTGCCCGTGTAGCATCACCATTACACGATATAAAACTCTATTACATGGCATGTGTCATGAAGGGTTGAACACAACCCGTATCATTATGAACATGGCCTCTGTTTCTCTACTTGGCCTATCATCATCGACACATGGCCCATTTTGACTTTACCAGGATGTTGTTCAACATGGGCAGCCGAAATTCCGACCAAAACTCGACCAAAGCATAATCATAACATATCTAGTACTTTACAATCACTATATAATATCTACTAACACTACCAAACAGTAAAATAACACCACTTGATCATTAAGCATCATCTAAACCAAATTTTTGACCCATTCATAACTCTTTTCTTCAATTTTATCATATTAACCCACATTTCAGTTCCGATGATCATAACATAATCACATAAGAGAGGTTAATCAATTAACAATAACATCAACTCCCTTGTTGATGATTCAAGAACACTACCCACACCAAAAATTCCATCAAAATGCCAAAATTAACACTAGTCAAGGTTAATCCACATACCTTGAAGCTTGATTACATCATAACTACATTAATCCAACTACAATTTGATCAAAATCCCATCTTTTATGCGTCTCTCCGGATTGTTTCAGAAAGCTCTCCCCCATATTTTGACTTCTCAAAGTCCAAACACCCGTATATATACTTCCTACTTTGGTCTTTTGGCAAAACAAGCCCCTCAAATTCATTTCCTCGTATTTTATCCACAACACTTCATAATAATAATAATAATAATAATAATAATACACATATTGCCACTTTTAACTCCCGACGACATAATAATAGAAACAACAAGTAATTCATCTATGATATATAAAGTGCCAATTAGAAATAAGACGTGTAAATAAAATAAATAAAATATTAACTCACTTTAGGAGTGTTATAGTTAAACTCTCACCTTTATGAGCAAAAAAGAACTCAAACTATATTGAGGAGCAACATCTTGTTTTCCTTTGTCTCCTCAGTACCTTCATATGCCACAGTAAGAGTATCTAGCATATATGTGGCAATACTGCAATTTTTCACTTGATGATAGACTTTATTTAGAAGAGCTGATACCAAGGCTGACCTTGCTTTTACATCAAGATTCACCGGTCTTTTGTCTTAATCAGTCAATTGAATAAATGGTTTTCTCATAATTCTACATTGAACAACAAGATCAGTTTTCATGGCACCAGATACACCAACGATGGAAGTTGAGACATAAGGACCTTAGTGACAAACTTTAACATTTGATAATACAGAGTTAATGTAACATCCTCAAGATGGGCCTAGTCGTGTTCGAATCTGGTATGTCGAAATCTCAAATTTAAATATATATATAATTGACTAAGTTGAAATTA
>JAUEJL010097503.1:0-13558 GCA_032274825.1 Drosophyllum lusitanicum
TCTCAAATTAATTAACACGTATCATAAATACACATAATTAATCATAAGTACTCGCCGCCAAGTACGATCCACTTACCTCTGACCTGCCCACAACTAGGCCCAAACTCAGGATGTTACAAGGATCTTTTACATGGGTACCTTTTGACATCTAGAGGGTATACAGATGTTGCTTCTGATAGAGCCTGTTTGTGAATCTATTCTTTTGATACTTTTTACACAGCTTTTCACAGCAACCATTGTTTGATCGACAAAACTAATCGGTCAAACATTGCAAAATCTCATTGTATGCTTTTTCCGGAACATCTTTCTACATATCCTTTGGAAGTTTATCTTCTCCTTTTAAAGATGCCATACAACCCTGCTGAACTTGAAATCGAACTTTACATATAACATGTTCAATTAACAGATATGAGCCACTCAAAGAAACCGTGGCTTTGACACCACTTGTAAGGATCCTAAGAACCGTGTTAGTTGTTAGAAGATGCAAATAACAATAAGACAAGTAACACACCAAAGAGTGTTAATGTGGTTTGGCCGTCAAAGCAACGACCTGCGTCCACGGGCAGGAATACAAACTTCTTTGATTTAACTGAAAGTGTTTACAATGTCATACTAATGGTTGTATCTAATTGAACCCTAGCTATGAATATTTATAATGATAACTAGAAACCCTAATTGCAAAATGGGTCAGGCCCGTTCATGAAACACCAAGAAAGAAAGCCGGCACCAAACTAAGTGCACTATGTTGTGCACGTCGTTTACCCCTCGAAGACAAAGCAATGCTCCAAGCCATGCACTAATTGCACACAACGTGTACCTTTCGAGATTACCAAGTCCAAACACCCTTCAATCGTAGGCTTCATGTCATGCCCTTTATCTTCACGCCGAGCTCACCATTTTAACTATATATCAGTCATAAACTATTCGTACCGACCTCAATTCCAAATCACACCCACCGCTAAGTAGATACGTCTAATGTTACTTGATTTCAATTGGATAGTGACTTAACTTCATAAGGATTATGAGCCTGTTTTGATGTGGTTTTCTTCAAATTCTTCCATTTTGTGTTGCTAATTCATGGAGGTTTTATATGAGCAGTCTCAAATTGCATGTGGCTTATGAGCGATTGTATGCAGGGTTTTTTTGGATCTTAGGGTTTTGTTTGATACATTAGTTCAAATTGCAGGTTGAATGAACTCTTAAGTCTTAACTATTGTTATCCTAAGTTTATCAAACCCATATATTTTTTTTGAGATGGTAATTTGATTTTGATAGTTGGGGTTATTGTATAATTAATTACAAAGAAGAACAAATAATATGGTTTTTGTATAATTCTGCCAATGAACTTTTGTCTCTAGATTGGGTGTCAAAGTCATTAGATGCTTTTATTGCCTGTCAATTATAAAGCACCTTTAGATAGGTTTGTAATATTGTGCTTTTGATTCAAAATTAAGGAATATAATGGTTGAAGGGCAGTTTAGAAGGGCATAGAAAACATTAACCGACTTGGCTATCATCAGTAAGTCACCAATGAATTTAATTCCCCTTTTGTTTTAGTTTTTGTTTTTCATCGGTTTTGTTTGCTGTTATTAGGGATGGCAACGGGGTCGGAGGTATCGGGGATCATTCTCCCCATCCCCATCCCTATTCCTAACTCCCGGTCCCCATCCCCGCTGGGAAATTGACTTGCATCTCCGTCCTTGTCCCCGTCGGGTATCGGGGATTCCCGTGAAAAATCAGGAATTTTTCTTGGTCTACAAAATCGAGTTTTCTTAATAGATATACATGATAATTTTAATACAAAATTAGAATTACAAATCTAACTTAACCTTTACAACCGGTTCACATCAAAATGTAATCAATCAAGTATTGTAATAGTTTCATAAGATAAATAATGTTTTTGATAAAAAAAACATAATATATTTACTAAATCGTTCTATAATACACATAGCATTATCAATCATATAGATGATTTCTCTAAAATATATGTCCATGAAAGACGCTTATAATACGTTTATATTTGATTCTACAAAAAATATATTAGTTATTTCATCGTATTCATTCTCTTTGTTTAACAAATCATTCGAGACAATCATGTATGTTCAAACAAAAAACACTCTAATTGATATGCATATTAATGTAGAAAGTTAAATTGCATACAAATACATATTTAATTTATATAATATGAGAAATTTGACTTTAAAAGTTTATATATATATATATATATATATATATATTTATTTATTTATTTATTTATTTATGTCTGTGTTTGGGTTCGGGGAACCGAGGGGTATCCTCATTCCCACCTCATCCCCATTTCTAAGTTCAGAGAATCCCTGCCTCCATCCCATCCCCGGTAAACTCGGGGATTTCCCAATCAAATTGGGGTCAGAGATCAAGTTCCCCATCGAATGCCAGGTTTTTTGCCATCCCAAGTTGTTATATGTGATCTTGATTCATAAGCTTAGTTTCCATTTCTTTTTTGCTTATTGTATGTCATTGTAATGTTTAAACTCATTAGTCATTATATAACTTCTTAATTTTGTCTTTTAAATCTTATTATATCATTCTAGTAAGATATGGAAGATATGTAACATTCAACAACAACAAAATACATAAGGCGAAATGAAGATGAAGTCCGTTCATCATTTTCAGGCAAAGAATGTTCACGTCTGATGGATTATTTTGCTAAGTTACCGGTTGGACCCTATGCTTGTGGAATGGTGTATAGTGTAAAACCGAATGATGGAACATCTAAAGTGAAGAGTCACATCCCTAATTGTTTTGACCTTAGCGAGCCCGATCCACCACTAAAAGTTGCCCATTTAGATCAAGAAATATATAGAGAGAAAATGGCAATTGCCATCATTAAACATAACTATCCCTTTAGTTATGTTGAGCATGAAACAACAAGACAACATAAATTTTACATCGGGATGCAATTTCTATTACAAGTAACACGGTAAAGATAGAAGTTTTCAAAATACAGAGAGAGAGAGAGAGAGAGAGAAAATGACATTAAAACACAATTTGGAAAAAGTAACTTATAGAGTTTGTCATAAAACTGATTTGTGGAGTTCTATCACCACAGATGGATATGTGGCATTGATAGCTCATTACATTGATTATGATTGGGTTTTAAGGAAGAAATTATTAAACTTTAAAGTTATACTACCTCTTCATAGCGGTTCTACTTTGCGGAGTATATGATAACTGTTTGACATGTTAAGTCATGGAAAAAAAGATTTATATTATCACATTGTATAACGCAAAATATAATGATGGTTTAGTAGATTTGTTAAAAAGTCAATTGCGTTCGATTGATGTGTTAGTTTGTAATGAAGATTTTATGCATGTGCGTTGTGGAGAACAAAAATTAAATCTTAATGTTCAAGCCGGATTAAATGTAATCAAGGGAGCTATCTATAATATTAGAGAATCGGTAGAGTATATTAGGGTAACTCCATAAGAAAGTATAAGTTTTGCTGGGTGTATAACACAACTATCGTTAGAATGTGGAAACATTTATGTCAGGATATCACAACACTATGGAACTCTACATATCTCATCTTGAGAATGCATTGTGTTATCGTCGCGCTTATTCCCAGATGGAACTAGTTGGCTCAATGTTAAAGACTAATTCATCTTAAGAAGAATGGACAAGGATAGTTTGTATTACAAGTTATGATATCACTACATCGTTTTTCAGAAGTTCGTATCCTACTTCCATTATGGTATTTTCACAAAGTGTGGAAAATTCAGTTGTTGATTGAACAAGAGATTAAAAATTGGGATCCTATTATAAGTAGCATGGCAAAAGAAATGAAAGTAAAGTTTGATAAATATTAGGAAACTTATAGTATGATTTTGTCTTTTGCAGTTATCTTGGATTCACTTTATAAGTTTAAGCTTGTTGAGTATTGTTCTTCAAAACTTTCCATGGGGAATATTGTACATAAAAAGAAATTGGAAGATATCCTTGATTGCTTGAATAAACTATACAATGAGTACGAGATTTTTTTGAGGCGATGCATGATTCTTCCTTAAGGGCTAGTTCAAATGATGGTGTTGAATTGTTGATGATATCTTGGATGATTTGGATGGATTCAAGTGTTTTGAAAGTCATTTTGGAATGGTTGGGACAAATAGGAGTTAATTACAAATGTATTTAGACAAACCCAAACTTAATAGGAGACAAACTTTTGATATCTTGAAATTGTAAAAGGATAATCAAGGAAGATATCCTCAATTGTCTCTTATGCTTCCGCATCATCATAAGTCTTGGAGGTCTGTTAATAAACAAATATCGACGTTTGCTCATCTTCGCTATCTTGGCATTGTTATGTACCCTTGATAGGTTGTTTGATTTGTAAGGTAGTACTCTTTTAAGTTTTATTCCTTTATACAAACACACACGCGTACATACACACATTAATTACAGGTCTTTAACTCTTTTAACATATCTAGATGAGGACGAAATTGTGGAAGATAATTGAAGCATTGATTCTGACACTTAATGGCGGCGATTATTATGTTTTTTTAATGTATTTTAATGCATTTATTTTTTATATGATTATACGTTATTACTCATTGTTTTTATTTTAATTCTCTTACATATTTAGATTAGGAGTGGATACTTAACTTTGCCCATTGAGCACTAAAGGGGTTCCAAAAGAGTTACTTTGAAGTCTTTTGGTGAGTTAGAATTCGCCTTTGTGAAAACAAACTCTTTGTGTTTATCTTTTGTTGGTGGGTTATTTGTTTATATTTGTTTAACTGGAGATGGAATCTGGAGCTATTAATTAATGGTGGTTTTGCCTTCTTTGACCTGTTGCAGATAAGAGGAAATTAAGTTGTTCTCATGATAATGTTTTCCAATGGAGATTTTGAAATTAAATGGAAAAGGGTTTTGCCTTCCATGTGTTTACTGTTTCTTTTAATCTTCAAGCCTTTGTTTAGTAGTTATTTTTTTATAAGCATTTTTTAATAAACAAGCCGTTTCGACCGGCTACTTAGCCCCGCCCCGCCTGTTTGCTATTCTTAGCAATTGGTATTAGAGGGGTGACAACCATGACCAATGTAGTTGTGACTAGTGATGACTCAGAGTGGTAGCTT
This sequence comes from Drosophyllum lusitanicum, assembly GCA_032274825.1. Taxonomy (NCBI): domain Eukaryota; kingdom Viridiplantae; phylum Streptophyta; class Magnoliopsida; order Caryophyllales; family Drosophyllaceae; genus Drosophyllum; species Drosophyllum lusitanicum. The sequence goes on from JAUEJL010097503.1 coordinate 5,116, forward strand.
TGACCCGAAAAGAGGGGTGCCAAGCTATCAACATTGTCGTGACCAACGATGGTCCTTCAAGCGTAAGGTATTGTTACGATCTTACATCAACCGAAAGTAAATTACGTTGGTGGCTTATAAGTCTAGGTTCCTCCTACAAGTCGGTATTAAGGAGTAATTTCTACACTTGAGCTAATGGCGTGATACGAGTCTCGTATATGATGGGTTCATATAAAGATGTTTGTGAATGTGTAATCGAGTGTTTTGGTGATGATGAGTCTAACACCATATCTTTTATAATATGTACGTTTAAATAGACTTGGTGTGTTGAAACTAATCCTTTGGGATTGTGTATTGGTCTAAGGTAGTTAATAAAAGTGTCGTTAATAGTTAAGAAATTCTTTTGGTAATTGTTGATACTAAAAACAGGTTTTAAACCTATTATTTACATATTATATTGTAAATAAAAGGATGTGTTTATTGTTCTTCCACAATGTAGCTTTTAAAAAATGTGCCAACTTTTAAGAAAATGAAAATGATAATGTAGCTTCGGTTGTATTGACTTTCTTTCTTACTATTTTTCAAAGGTTAAAAGGGGGAAATGACTTGAAGAAAAAGTTTTTGATCAAATAGGTTTAGTTTTAAAACTAATTATCAAATGAGTGTAGTTTCAAACATAATTACCAAATGGGTGTATTTTTTTACTATTGTTTTTACCCCCCACCGTCCCCAGATGATCCGGTAAAAATAAAATACCTCATCCCTTTGCCCTAGAATGGACGATGGCGGCGAATCCCTCCCACGTCGTTCATTACTCCTTTTTGTGATTTCTTCCTCTGATTTGTTGTTCAAGGCCGATTAGACTGTTTTTGTGGTTGTAAGTTTGATTTGTTGTTCATCATCTCTTGTAAGTTTGATTTGTTCATGGCCGATTTTATCAACATATGTGTATTGTTGGTAGATGCTATGGTGTTATTTGTGATAAATTTAGAATTTAGTGGCTGTGTTTGATCAATTTAGTGGTTGCGTTTGATAAATTTTGTTATTTTTTATTGTGAAAAATTCCAGATTGGTTGTTTTAACAACAAATGTGTGTTATTGGTAGATGTTATGGGTGTTATTTGTGATAATTTTAGGATTTAGTGGATGTGTTTGATTAGTTTTGTGGTTGTTTTTGATAAATTTGTGAAAAAATCCAAATTGGTTCTTTTAACAAGATATGGCTTATTGTCTCCAATCAATTTGTGGCTATTTTTTGGTAGATGGATCTTGTTACATTGATTCAGAATGAGGATTTCTATGCAATGTCTTAAGTTGCCGTTGCAGGTAAGGAAATAATGAGTGACAATGAAAGTTGATGCAAATGACGTGTTAGAAGAAGATGACATAGGAGATGAAGACGAAGATGGAGTTGAGATCACTCGATAACATGAAGTACCTTAAACTTTTACTAGTATGGAGGAAACAAATACGACTAGTGATGGTGATTGGATTGTGTAACAATCGGTCAATAAGAATGATTTTACATGAGAGCTGGGAAAAGATTCTTTTGACGATAAAAAAGTTGAAGGTCATTGAGACACACCTAACTATATGGAGCATAAGATGCAAGTTAAATTTACAATCCGGTTGCAAATGGGACTTTTGTGCTTGTAAACGAAAACGAAGTGGATATTTTGAAATTACAACGTACATTGGTCCACATACTTGTTTACACAATAATGTTTCTCAAGACCATCCAAACCTAGATGCAAGCTTGATTACTCATGAAAACTAGACAACTTATAAAAGAGCAACCTTCTATTAGTATTTCTGCTTTGAGAGCTGAAATAGTTGATAAGTTAGGGTATACTCCTTCATACAAAAAGGTTTGGGTCGAAAAGCAAAAGGCAATTGAATAGGTTTTTGGTAATTGGGAAGAATCTTATGCTATTTTACCAAAATTTCTTGGCGCACTTCAAAAGTACAATAGAGGACTATAGTTGAATGGTGTGTTTTGAGATCAACCGATTAGGAACATGTGGAATTTACACATGTTTTTTTGGGCTTTTGCTCCTATAAAAGGATTTACGTTTTGTCGACCGGTGATTAGCATTGATGGCACACATGTATGGTAAGTATAAGGGAAAGATGATGATTGCAATGGGAGTTGATGGTAATAATCGGATTTTACCACTTGCATTTGCTATTGTAAAAAATGAATCTTATGACGGTTGGAATTGGTTTCTTTCTCATATAAAAAATCATGTGGTGAAAGAGCGTGATGGCATTGGTTTAATATCTAATCGTCATATCAGAATCTTAAAGGTAGTGAATGAGAATGGATCTACATGGTTAGAGCCATGTGGTTTTCATAGGTATTATTACAACTCAGTGGCATTTTTTTTTCAAAGTTATTGTTTACAACTTACATTACTTTGTCTATTTTATAGGTATTGTCTACGACATTTCAACAACAACTTTTATGGCAAGTTTCACAATCGAGAATTGAAAGCTTTAGCTTATCATGCCGAGATCCAAAATCAAGTTCGAGATCAACTCCACGATGGAAGAAATTGGGAAGTTAAATCTAGAATCTCGACAGTTGCTAGAACGACATCCACTTGATAGATGGATACTTGCACATGATGGTAGAATTTTAATAATGCACTTAAAGGTGCTCGTTTTTTTACCTACCACAGCTTGTGTCTAACTTACTTTCTATAGATTGGTGCACTATTTTGAGGTGAGACGTCATTTAGGATCTATTGCACAAGCTACTGGAGATGTGTATGCTCCCCAACAAGTAGTTTTAATGTCAAAAACAAGTGCACATTTCTTGGGATCGTTTAATCGAGAGAAAGATATATTTGAGTTGATAACTCAAAGAGGAAGACATGTGCAAGTAGTTAATTTGGAGCAACAAACTTGCACATATGGTAAGTGAGAGATATTTAAATATCCTTGTTCTCAGTCTTGGGTGCATGTGCCAAACGTTCCTTGAATAGTTGATAGTATGTGCATAAATGTTACTCAATTGTTGAATATTGTGCCACTTGGACATCCGAGTTTTCCCCATTTTCTCATGAAGCGTATTGGCAACAATCATCGTCTAGAGAATTGCTTCCAAATTTAGAGATCTTAAGGAATAAAAAAGACCGTCCTCGCTCAACGAGACTATGAAATGGAGTGTACATCAAAGAAAGAAGAAAGACGAACCTTTGTGGAATTTGTAGGCAAAATGGTCACAACCGAAAAAGATACTTGTCTAAGCCACAATATATAAAGACAAATTTTAAAAAATATATATGCAATTAATTAGTATGATTATATCTCTCATTCCTTTGTGTTTTTTTCTTTTTTTGTAGATAAAAATTATCGGCTCAAGATATTTGGAGAATATTTGTTAATGTTTTTTTTGTCTTTTTGTTTTTGTAAGAAACCATAGTTGGTTTAGTACCTAAAAAACAATATATGTGTGATGATGTTAGTTTTAATTTATGATTGTTAGCATTATTTAAAAAATTGTTATGATTGTAATATAAGATATAATAAAAAAAATCTGTTAATAGAAACAACAAAAAAACATAAAGAAGCAGTATAAAATTGCATGCAGTACGTACAAAAAACAGTTAAAAAAAAGCAGTAAAACACAGTCGAAATAGGAGTAAAAAAAAACTACACCAATTTAATAATTATGTTTGAAACTACACTTATTTAGTAAATAAGATTTTAAACTACACCCATTTGATCAAAAACTAATTGCCATTAATTTTGTGACACCTCCATTATTCCTAGCTATGGAAACTGGAATTCATCACCCTTTAAGATTTTTTCTTCTTTCTTCTTTTTTTGTTTTTGTTTGTAATAACAATTGGAACTATCGCATTGACTCCCCATGGAACGTACTCGATTATAGAGTAACGCAACCTTCGAGTTTCCTCTGGGCACCCGAAGACAACTCGATCAGGAGGACCAGCCTATCAAACTTAAGATTGTGGTACTCATATGTAACACCTTTAAATGTTGAGTTGCCTGACAATTTAAAATTTTAAATAAAAAAAAACCTATGTTTCAAATGTTTTGGTTATCAAGATTATAATCTTTATCATTTTTAAATTTTATTTTCATTGTTTATTTTGTCCCTAAATGTAAACTCATATATGGATGCTTTCTTTCTAGAAATATTACACGCGTCACGTGCATGCCGTCAACTTGATGTGTTGTTCCTTCCCGTTGTTGATCTCCCCTCTTGATGTAGAAGTGTTGAAAATATCCGAACACGAACCTATAAACCTTATATTTTAATTTATTTCTTTGGTTTACCAAACAAAAATAGATTTCGATTTTTCAGTTTGGTTAGGATTTATGAGTTTAGAAATTTAATTGACGAATTAAAAATACTAATTTAATTTATTAGGTTTATCAACATGTACAAAGTAATTAATCTATACAATAATTACAAGAAACAAGAATGTACATATTACTTTTCAATACAGGTTGTAGTAGAGCTAGTCACTGTTTAGTGTTTGAGTTTGTTAAGTTTATAAACCTGTTATTTACTACTACTACAGTTTAACTTAACTTTCGTCACTTCTTTATTCGTAATATTTAATTTTATACGTACTATCACAGTTAGTTGATAAATAATCCACGTACAATTCATAAAATTTTCTAACTTTTTCAGTCAAACCTTGTTGAAATTGGGATATTGATATTAATCATTTTGAAAGTTCTTAATTTAAACATATATTTAGTAATTAGAAAACAATTATTTAGTTAACCAAAGAAAGTAGCTAAAAACAAGTCAACAAATTACAAGTTAACTGAATGTCTAGTTAACCATCTATGTTCACCCCTAGCTGAAGCCACCGTCTGATACGCCTTCCGGTGTAAGGCCTATAGTAGTTAATTTAGTTGTCGATAGTCATGCATTCATTGTTGTTCCCGCTGCTTCAATCACCATCGGTTTACTTTTTTTTTATGTGTAGTTGTTAGGGTGTTACTTTAATCAATAGTTAATTGACTTTTTTATAATTATAAAAATACTTAAAATGAGAAAAATAATAAGCTAATAAAATACTTAAAATGAGAAAAGTAATAACTTAAAGTAAATATACGATTAAAACAAGTCTGGACAAATAATGTATTTTGAAGTTTAACAAGCATGTATATGAAATTCTTTTTAAAATTAATGTTAGTAAGGATTTAAGCTTACAAGACTATTGCTAAATGAAACTTTCTATCTTGTTTTTACTCGATCTACTAAATTATGACATGTACAAATAAGATGACGAGTAAAAATACTTAATAGATGGGTTAGAGTGTTGGTAGATATGATAATAACGGTTTATAACCGCCTTCGTAAAAAAAGAAAAAAAGCACACTGATACTGATTTTATTTATTCTGGGCCACAATTTTAGATAAAAACTCGGTATCATCTGCTATCAGGAAAACCCAAACACCGACCATTGAGATTCTTTTTTTCCTCATTTTTTGCTGTTTAATTTTTTCCTTCCATTTTGGGAGTAAATTAAATGGCCTTTCTTGCTCATCACCTTACACCTCCCTTTTTCTTATGCATGTTCTTCACCATGATGCCAATAATCACAAAATCCGCCATGAACGATGCAGAAGCTTTGCTAAGAATGAAACAATCTTTAAACAACCCCTCGTCTCTTGATTCCTGGAAGCCAGGAACACGCCCGTGTGACGAAACGATCAAATGGGTCGGTCTTATTTGCGGTAATGGGATCGTTACCACCCTTCGTCTTAAATCCTTGAATCTCTCTGGTGAAATCGACCTTTTCGCGCTCTCGCAATTGCAAGGTTTACGGGTCATTAACCTTGTTAACAATTCATTCTCTGGCCCGATTCCTGAACTCAATAAACTTGGAGCTTTGAAAGCCATTTACTTGTCGATGAATCAGTTTTCTGGTGAAATCCCGCCAACCTACTTCGCGAAAATGGTGTCCTTGAAGAAAATATGGTTCGATAACAACAACTTCTCGGGCTTGATCCCTTCTTCGCTAGCTCAACTCCCCCGTTTATTGGAATTACATCTCAATGACAACAAATTTTCGGGTTTAATTCCTTCAATTGGGCAACAAAGTTTGGAGTCACTTAACCTATCCAATAATAATCTAATTGGGGATGTTCCTGCCAGCTTATCAAGATTTGATGTGGGCTTATTCGAAGGAAACCCCGGGCTTTGCGGGCCCAAGTTTCGTAGGCTATGTGGTAGCATGATACCGCCTCCTAAACCACCGTCAAAGCCACCTCCCGAGTCTCTAAAGATCGCTTATATGCTCATGGGGTTGTCGGGCATCATTCTAGTGTCGATGATTATTGCGATTTATATATTGGTGAAGAAGAGGAAAAAAGAAGAAGCAGATCAAATGTGTCTAGAGAAGCGGCACAATATTGACGGTTCGTTTGGTGTGGGTATATCGAGTGTTAGCCCAAAAGAAGATGTTTCGGCCCAAAAGGAGTTGGAAAACAGGCCTGCTAAAAAGACCAAGTGTGGGGGTGATTTGATGTTGTTGAATAAAGGGAATCATGTGTTTGGGTTGTCAGATTTGATGAAGGCAGGCGCTGAGGTTCTCGGGAACGGCTCCTTAGGGTCTTCTTACAAAGCTAAATTGTCGAATGGTTTGATTTTGGTGGTTAAACGATTGAAAGAAATGAATAAGGTCGATAAAGACGGTTTCCAAGCCGAGATGAACCGACTAGGAAGACTCGATCACCCTAATGTCTTGGCACCACTAGCATGCCATTTTCAGAAAAAGGAGAAACTCGTGATATACGAGTATATTCCTAAAGGCAGCTTACTTTACTTGTTACATGGTAAGAGATTATAAAAAAAGAGTACTGAATATAAAAAAAGTAAATTAGTTTTCAATTAATGACCCGGTCACATCACCTGCATAAATAAAACCTAAGCTTACAGTCGACGATGCAAATGAATCTTGTAGGTGATCGAGGGGAGAGCCATGCAGAGCTTGATTGGCCAGCCCGTTTAAAGATAGTTCAAGGTGTCGCACTTGGAATGGGTTACATTCACACAGAACTTGCTATGTTATCCTTACCTCACGGCAATTTGAAATCAAGCAATGTTCTTTTGGGCCCTAACAACGAGCCACTAGTAGTAGATTACGGTCTAATTAGTATTATCGATGTAAATTATGCGGCAAACGTGTTAACTGGCTACAAAGCACCCGAAGCACTACAAAACCGTTCACTTGTTTCACCAAAATGTGATGTTTATAGTCTAGGAATCATCATTCTCGAAATTTTAACAGGAAAATTTCCGTCTGAGTATCATAATAAAGGTAAAGGTGGGACGGATGTGGTTCAGTGGGTAAAATCCGCTATGTTAGAGCAAAGGGAGGTGGAATTATTGGATCCAGAGATCACAGGATGTACGGATTCTTTAGGCGAGATGATGAAGCTCTTGCACATTGGTGCAACATGCACAGAGAGTAATCCAGAGAGTCGAATAGACATTAGAGAGGCCATTAGAAGAATACAAGAGATATGTGTTAAGGGATGATATAACAACACATCAATGGTGCCCTTAATTGAAAGATGGATCAATCGAAAACCACCGAGTTTTCTCCACGGAATTTGGGTCGAATGTGATAATGGTAAATGGAGAAAGAGAAAAGGTGCATGGATTGGTCTTATGATGTTTTACGCATGCAACTTCCATATTAAAGGATCTGCGTAATTGTAACGTATAGTCTTTGAAGATATTTTTGGGAGATTGACGAAAGATATGCGATTCTAGATCAAAACCATTTATATGTTGGTAAATATCTTAGCTTAGTGATACACAATGTTTATTGAAAACCGGACTGGACATCAAAGACGTAGTTCTACAAGTTTCTGATTGGACTAGTCGAATTAATTGATGTCATAAATATCTTTAGAAAAATATAGAAAACAACCAAAAAGGCTAACTAACTCTACATTAATCTTGTAAAATATCAAGCATAAACAGTATCAATGTTTCATAATAAATCATCTAGACTCAAACTAGAATGCATTAAAACACTAATTGTTTGATAATAAAATTTTATAAAATTCCAACCATAAACCATATATATTTGAATAAATGAAAAACATATACAACAGTTGAGGTATGTATTCGATGCAAAACTTCACATCTATATAAACTTGACTACTATATGTTAAAAAAATAGATACTCATAATCAAAGAACTAGGAAACGACAACAAAAACTATTAACACTTATAAATCGTGGTTATAAAGGTGTAGTCGAGTAGTATCAGATATATTGAAAATATGTTTTCCATATGTAGTATCGTAGTAAACAAAAAATGTGTAGATATAAAATTAAAGATTATAGCAGCCTTTATTAGTCATCCCTTTGTAATTATATATGCTAAAGCTTAAAATATTAAAATCCAATTAATTAGTAGGTATCTTTTATCATGAAATCGATTAAAAGCCTTAAGTGAGT
>JAUEJL010097514.1:0-13557 GCA_032274825.1 Drosophyllum lusitanicum
GCATTACAAGTGTAAAAGTCTATGATTTTTCCAGCTTTAGTTTAAATACTTATGTTTGAATTTAATTTTTATATTTTGCTCATCCTAAAATCCCGGCGCAACGCGCGGACTTCAATCAACTCGTTTTGCACAAAATAAAGGACCATTCTCAAACCCAGCCGGAGACTTGAATCGGGTTTTTAATTTTGAAACCTTACTGGTGATGGGATCCAAAAAGGAGAACGTGAATCAGGTATTATTTGTTTATTGATATGCTTCATTCTTCATGCACAAAATCCTTTGATCGATCATCATATTGGAAATTAATTAATTATTGATAACACGTACAATTTTATGGAGACGCATCTTTATCGATTGAAAATATTGCATGTTGGATCTTAATTGATTGTTTATTTCATATACGATTCATTGTTTATTTATCTTTTAATGGATCATCTATTACTTGTTGCCCTACATGTTGGATCATCGTATTACTCATAATTTGAAGGACATGTTGGATCTTCTTTTATCGGAAAACTATATGTGCTATACAACAATTAAGTTAGGTACTACTAGGGGTGAGCATGGTACCGGACCGGTATCGATTTTATCGAATATCGAATTTGGTTTAAAGACGGTATCTAATACCGTACTGAGTACCTATTTTACCTTGTTGGTTCGGTACTAGTCCTGAAAATCGAGTCCCGATTACCAATTTAGCAATATTTCAAGTACCAATTACCGGACCGAAAACTCTAACTCAGTACTGGTTCTGGTACGGTTTGGTATTTTCGGTACCCATGCTCACCCCTAGTTATTGCCACTTTCACATGTTATTTTATACTAGCTTGATATGTTTTATGATCATATGTTTGTGAGGTTTCATAAGTTTCTTAAAAAAGTTTCATGAGTTTATATTTCATTAGTTTATTATTGGAAAAAAATGTTGGTAAATTTAATATATATATTGTTCACGGAGCAGAGAGAAAGTATGACGTGGCAAAAAAATTATGATGTAATTGATGACATGTAAATGTGACATGGACAAATAGAAAGCTTTGATTGGTAGAAAAAAAAGGAAACGGTTTAAATTCAAATTAATTGGGAGGGTTTAGACGTAAATCAAGTGGTAACATTACTCATTAATTTGCGGGCAAACCCTGCGTAGGAGCCTTGGTAGTTTTTTGTTTAACTCTAATAATTGGTTGTTACTACATTTTATTACTATTTATGCTTGGGAACTTCTAGTTCTGGTAAAATCACAATTTGGTTGAGAGCCTGATTGAAAATTTCACTTGCTATGTGCTCTACTAGATTTTTTTAATAAATATTTTCAGTAATTGAAGTATTCAGCATCTAAAATAAGACAGGGATTATTGATAATGCATTGTTAACATCAATGTGGAAAAAGAAATCATTTTGGTCCTCGAAGGTCAGTTTGGAATTTCAAACCAAGTTAACGTGATTAATGAATCAATTTAGGGGAAAGTGCATGAGCGACGATAATTTAAAGAGATGAACTACATATATTTTTTCTGTCACTGGTTATCGTCCCTTAATTTTGTAATTTTTCTGTCATATTATCAGTTCAGATCTAATGTGCTTGTATTTGCATAGATCTATGTGATACAGAAGATTGATTCAGATATAGTGTCCTTTTCTTTATTGCTTGTTGACAGCAATCTTTTGTCTTTGGTTCTATGAGATGCTTGTTTTGTTGCTTCTGATTTTCCTCTTTACATATTCTCTGAATTCCAATCTAAAAAATTTGGTGTTCCAAATTATCCGTATGTCCTCTTAACTCGGATGTTATTTGTAAGGTCTTCTTTGATTAACTGTGATTTATGCAGCAAAAGATAAGGGTGAGCGAACTAAAGCATTTCTCCGCGTCTTAAAGTATACAAATGGTGGTGTTCTTGAGGTATATACCAGAACTTCGTTGTTACTCTCTTAATCATTCACTTCTGTCGTACCTACGATCCGCATACACACACATCAAAATGTTCAGCCTAAAGATATAAATCCTGTGTTTTGAGGTTCCTTCTGCTGAGTACATCTGTATAATCTCTGTTAGATGTGTATTCTTTGCTGATTAAGAGTTATGATCTTAAAATTATTTTTGCAATTCCCTATACGTGTAGCAAGCAAAAATATACAAGTTGAAGCGTCTTGGGAAGGTGGAGGTATTAACTAATGACCCCAGTGGATGCACATTCATGCTGGTAATGGTTCTTTTTTCATATCTACAAAGTATTCTAGGCTTCTTTCAATTTATCATGCCTCTAAGAAACTGAGTTTTCCATTACGTTAAAGAGGTTGCTGTATAACTTGCTTGATGAACTAATCTGCCAATAGGGTTTTGATAATCTTAGAAACCAAAGAGTTACTCCAATTCAATGGACCATGCGCAATCTTGATGACAGGTTATCCTAGACTCCCAGTTCCTTTTAATATTTCAAACATGTTAGTCTATAATTGTCTTGCATTTTCTGATGTCTAGGAATCGTCTATTGGTCTGTATTCTTCATATTTGCAAAGATGCATTGGGTCATCTACCAAAAGTTGTGGGTATTGATATTGTGGAGTTAGCTCTTTGGGCCAAGGTGTGTGCATTTTTCTAGTCTTGTTTATGTAAAGAATTTATGTCACTAAAAATATTTTCTATTACTTCAGGATCTAAGTATTCTGACATGTCATTTAGTAGCAGTAAATTTAGTTTGATCTGACTATATTTCCTGCACTTAGACATCTATCATTCAGAAAACTCCACCTTTGAGTACTTTTGTCTAACTTTATCCTTTGCTTATAACATTTATTTTGCAACATGGTGCTTTTACGTGTATAGGAACATGCGTCGACAGTTTCTAAGCAAAACACTTTTGAAGATGGACCTTCTGGAAATATGCTTTCAGAAGGTGACACCACAGTTACAGTTGGAAATGATCTTGTGTCACAAGCAGAAGAAGAGGACATGGAAGCTCTTCTAGGCACGTATGTATATGTTTTTTATTTGTTTATGCTAAAAGGTTACTTAACAAGACATGGTAAATGTCATGCAACCTTTCTCTGCATTTAAATATACAGCTGGTATTTATATTTCTTGAACATATTATATGTACCCAAATACTTAGAACGTTTACATAAGAAAAAAAGTTTGTTTCTTTAAATACTAGAATGTAGGAAGGTTCCATTAAACTATAAGGTTACCTTTTATATGCTTTAAATGATTGTGGTAATGGTATTGTGCCCAGATATGTCATGGGGGTTGGAGAAGCAGAAGTCTTTTCTGAAAGGCTAAAACGAGAACTTCATGCTTTGGAAGCAGCAAATGTGCATGCAATTTTGGAAAGTGAGCATTTGGTAGATGAGGTAACTCGCTCATATTTAGGGCAATTGGAATGTTCCATTGCATTTTTTAGAAGTTAGGTACTTAGGTCTCTTTATGTGTTGTTTGATCGGTTTATTCTTCTAAGAATTCACCTTTTATGCGATCTAAAATTATTTAACTCATGATAATTTCGTGTCCTCTGCTTTTATGGTTCTGCAGGTATTGCAAGGGCTTGAGTCAGCCACAATTTGTGCTGAAGATATGGATGAGTGGTTGGCGCTTTTTAATGTGAAACTCAGGCATATGCGAGAGGATATCGAGGCGGTAAGGATATCTGCACATTGTGCAACAATATGCATACATACACACACACACATACATACATACATACATACATACATACACACACTAGGAAAAGTTATGGGATGTGCCATGCACAGCCCTGCCCTAAGATTGTTAATTTACATAGTAGTAGTTAAATAAAAGAATAACATTACAAACAAGACTTGACTTTGGTTTAACTGTCAATATGAGATGTCTGTCATCTAATTTAATTTTTTGTTGCACATATTCAAGTCCATGTAGTTCTGTATTTAAGTATATGTAGGTAGAGATAAAAGGTTCATTTTACACACATGCACTTTTGATCCTCTTAACACACAATGCCATTTCCATCACTAAATGTAATCCGAAGAGGGTGAGTTTGTCGCTGCTTATTTGTGTGCACCTCACATATCAATTTTCCTTTTGCTCTTCCTATATTTAGTATACTTTCTGTTTAAAATGTGTGCTTTGGTTGAATGAAACACGTTGCTTTAGAATAATAACAAAAATTATGCACATCAATATCCTAAGAACACTTACGACATTTATTCTTGGGTGAAGGTTTTGACCATGTGTTGACTAATAAAAAATATTTTGCCCAGAAGAAGAATATTATCTTAACATGGTTCTCCAAGGGATGTCTACAAGATTCTTGTGAAATATTTAGCAGGAATGCCATGAGTTTTTGCTCTATAGAATATGTGATAGTGGTAAATCTCACCAGTAATTACATGAAATTCAAATCCCAGCACTTTGCTCCTCTTGTATGTGATTTTCTATTTTAACTAATTTGTGTCATTGTTATTAGTGTTTTACACAGATTTTTTAATATTTTGTTAAGAAATTCCAATTTTTTTAAATATATATCAGCTATTACGAAATTGAAAACAAAATGAAAAAATTAACACACGTGTCGTCTTTTTTAATCTCTCTTGAAAAGTTTTATGTCAAATTTACTTGGTATATTGGTTATTATGAAATTTAAAACAATATGCACATGCGCTTTCCCTGTCTCTGCGTCTTTTTCTATTTGGCGTAATTATTAATGTCATTATGAACAACACTGTGTGTTTTCATGTTTGTTTTCGTGCTGGGCCTACAAACAGAAGAAATATCAATGAATAATTGATCAACTAACATATAGAGATTTTAGAAATGGCAAGGAGACTTAAGTCCTATGGCTGAATGGAAAAAGAATCCTAATATACAATAGCGAGCGCTAAGAAATCAAACACGGAATGGTGGAGACCTATTGGGATTAGGACTTAAGGAATTTATTTGACCATTCTTTACTTTATGAAATTTATAACGGAGCTTTTAAGGCTATACATATATCAATACCTCAATGGTGAATGAATATATCCAAAATGATCAAGTGATGATTATGATGTTTTATTTCTATGACATGACCAATAAGCAGGCTACCAAACACTCCTGTCTACAAGGTATTCATTAAATCCTTAAAGGTTTGCAAGTGAGAGGGGTGCTTTTCTAAATAGGATAGTGATACAAAGGAGTTACAATAAAGAACATCTTTTAATGTATCATACAAAGCGATCATACATTCATACCTCACTTTAAAGAACCTCAATGCCTCATGTTGTAAAACAGAAACTATTTGCCGCCGTAGCATTGCGCGGGTACCATGCTAGTGTGTGTGTATATATATATATATATATATTATGCAGATAAGTTGCAATTTTTAAAATTTGTTAAATAAACCAAAAGCAACCAAATCACCATTAGGATGGAATACATAAATGAGCTTGCAAACAGATCAAATAGAAAATTTTATGTTCATCATTACAAATCTTGTCACTGTTCACGCTTACAGCAAAAAGAGAAAAAAGCTTGTAAACAACAAGTTGACTGAGAATAAAAGGTTAACCAAGGAAAAAAACAACTGATTGTTATAGAATCTAGACTTTCTAGTAGAGTATGCACAGACTGATTCGAGAAACAGAATTGAAGGTAAACCCACATCACAGAATGCAAAAAAAAAAGTGTCAAATATAAGGAAATTAGCCAATGTGTCTTGACCCAAACTAAAATAAATTCGTTTAATCTCTACTAATATTATTATGTTTTATATATTGAGAATGGCATGTCCTTAATGATAATGCTATAATAGGTCAGAACTTCCATTTTCTGAGTCTTACTTTTAATATATATTTCCAGAAAGTGCAACTAACAACCTTATTCTCAGATATTGTCTATGTCAATTGTGGTTATGAACTTATTTAGGAAAGTAAATAAGAAGCTATTTAAAACAATGAGCAACGCCATCACAAAGATAAAACACGACAAATGTTGTGATTGGTTCAAAGCATGTTATTTTGGGTCAAGCATTTTATCAAGCAGGTGGTGTACGTGTTCATGTGTCACCTAAAAACAACACTGAAAGCTCTACCTTAGTCTCTGTTTCTTGGTTTAAACCCACAGTAATGTTGGAGAAGGAATGGTTTTCATAGACAACCAACATTCTAGAACTAAAAGAACAGTTGTGTGAAGAATTCAGGGTTCAGCTCTAAGCCTAAATTAAAGAAAGCCTAGACATAAACATAGAGAAATTAGCAGATGCCAATTGTTACCTGTTTCTACCATCAAAGTAATGAATGATGAATATGGAGACTCTGATATTACATATAACGAGACTATGGTAGGGCGGTTCACCAATAGAAAAAGGATGCGACAGCAGCCAAAATAACCTCATGACAGGCCTGCAAATAGGTAGAAGGTAGCAGCACTAAGAAGGAGAGAACGAAGTTTCGAAGAGGCGCAACTGGTACAACCGATAAAGGCAGGAGAAAACACCTGTTGAAGACTAAGTACCTGTATGACCATAGAAGGAGGAAGAGATGTGTTCAATGAACAGGCATTTGGTTGATGTTGTATTACAGATAGATAAATATTCTATTCCTTTCTAAACTTTTTTTTATTCCATGGAGAAAAAAAATGTGTTCAGGCCATATTATCAGGCTCATGCGTGCTCCCTTTTCCTTCATTTGTTTACTAACAATCTTCTCTAATTGCTGTTTTATCTAATTTTTTATCATGATTATTGAAAGTAAGTTAATCGAGTGTGCAAAAGAATTACATTTGTTGTTCATGATGGTTTATTCTGTTATATTTAACGAACTTTGATTTGTGGTCACAGATAGAAACACGCAATAACAAGCTGGAAATGCAGTCTTTAAATTATAAAGCTTTAGTAGTGGAACTAGATAAGCTTCTTGAAAAACTACATATTCCTCCAGAGGTACAATATTTTCAGCCATTATCAACTTACTGAATCATAAGTTTGATCATGCTGTATCTATTAACAGGTTTCAGATGGTCTAGCTGGAGGCTCCTTTGATGAGTCATCCATGCATAAATATATTGAAGCATGTGAATGGCTAAGATTTGCTTTGCGTGGTTTCGATGCAACTTCTATTGATCCTAGATATGCAAAAACTAAAGCTGTATGTTCATTGCTGTTTCATATATGATCTATATGTTTTTCTGTTATAATGTTTCATTGGTATGGGAAATGGTAGTGCTTTATGCATCCCTGGAACAGGTCAAGGAAAAGAGGGCAGAACTTGACATAATAAAGTTGACTTTTGTACGTAGAGCCTGTGAATTTTTGAGAGACCATTTCGTTAAATTGGTGGATACTATGATGGGTGATAAAAGAAATTTTTCTCAGGTTTGTTTCTTATGGTAATTTTTAATTTCTACACTTTGAAGACCTTTTGAGTTACCAACAATTTATATACAGACATGTATTTTATGGATGTTTTGACATTGGGCAGCGTGGGCAACTAAAGAAGCCTGATCATGCTGATCTCCACAATAAATGCAGGATTTACACTCGTCTACTGCATCACCTGAAGGTTAATTACATGGAAACTTTAAGATTCGATGATAAAGAAGGTTTTGTTTACCTATTAATCGATATATTTGTGATTTTGAATGACTTATTACGCACTTTCAGATTCTTGATAAAAGTAGCCTGGCTCCTTTGAGGAAAACTTATTGTGTCTCCTTAAACCAGCTTTTAAGGCGTGAGGTAACGCTGTGAAATTTCATTTGCGTTAAAGTTTGATGAATTAGAATTGAGCAAGCTGTCTATTCCTAGTAGAAACTCAAATGCATTTGCCACATATGTATAAAAAATCCAAATTGATGTCCTCTTTTGGGTTTTAAACTTTTATGATCTAATTTCAGGCTCGTGAATTCGCTAACGAGCTTCGGGCTGGTACTAAAGCACCAAAAGTTCAAGGCGCATGGTTTGAAGGCCCCACTGCTCCCAACCAAAATGTAGACACTTCCATGGTTTCCGAAGCTTATTCCAAAATGCTAGCAGTTTTTATCCCACTCCTTGCGGATGAGGTATGAAAAGAACTCTACTCTCCTTAACACAAACACACACACACACACACAATCTTCTCCCTTCTCAAAATAAAATCCAGATTGAATTATTATTTTTGGTTTTTCACTTAATGCTTATTAAACTGCAGAGTTCATTTTTATCATTCTTCATGCGCTTTGAAGCTTCATCACCTGATCCACCAAGTGTTCATGATGATAATATCAATGATGATGATTTAGGCATGATGGAGATGGATGAAAATGGCGCCAGCAAGGGTAATAGTATAATAATAATAAATGTTACATCCACTTCTTTTTTGGTCATATAATATATACCAGTTTTACGCCTTGTATCGGGAATCCTGTATAGGGACACTGGAGATGGGGGCATTAAATGAGTCCCTTCGTGATTTACTAGACGGTATACAGGTAATTACAACAAGTTTATGTTTAATACTTTAATTGTACAAGAGGCAAAACTTACTCCTTTTGAGTTTAATAAGTTTAAGTTTTCCTGTTAACTTTCAGGAGGACTTCTATGCAACTGTCGATTGGGCCCACAAGATTGATCCTTTGCTATGCATATCAATGCATGGTGTAACAGAGCGATATATTTCTGATTTAAAAGCAGAAACAGCCGGATATGTACGCCTCTTACTTGATGCCCTGGAAGATAGAATTAGTACACTATTTACGCGTGTAAGTCTATAACTATTATCTTGATTAGTATCAAATTTAAAATCATCTAAGGGTTGGTGTATTGTAACCTATATTGCAGTTTGTAGACGAAGCTCGTCACCAGATTGAAAAGAATGACAAAAATGTTAAACAAACGGGTGTCATGCCATTTGTACCCAGGTAAAATAATCGTTTTACTTCACCTGTTCTTCACACTTGATGCTGCAAATTTGATGTTAATCATAAGTAGTCAGTATGTATCTTGAGCCTAAGTGCCAAATATATTTTTCTTATACAATATTTCCAACTTGGTTGTATTGCTTCTTTGTAGGTTTGCGTTGCTTGCCACCCGAATGGAGCAGTATATCCAGGGGCAGTCTAGGGATTTGGTTGATCAGGCATATATTAAAATTGTGAGTACTTTATAGCAATTACTCCACCTAGGAATATGTTCATTTAATTGAAAGGGCAAATTGCCGAAAAGGGTAACATAAATATCGAAATTTGCCAATAAAGGTAACATCCAATTTTGTAGGTCAAGAAAGGAGTCTAAATTTCAATCTCTAACAAAAAAGGTAACCGGTTACCGTCATAGCATGTAACCGGTTAAAATTGATGGCGTGGCTAATATTTATATTACGCAAATTGCCGAAAAAGGTAACATATATGATGAAATTTCAATTTGTAATAAAAAGGTATCGTGACTAAGTCTGGTAATTTGGGACGAGTTCGGGTTATCATGTTCGTGTCAATTACTTGACGATCTACATGTATCACCATTTGATGCTTATTAACTGATGGTGAATATTTTGACAGATTGGCATAATGTTTGTGACGCTGGACAAGATTGCCCAGACAGACCTAAAACATTCTGATATTTTTCTATTAGAGAACTATGCTGCTTTCCAGAATAGGTATTGATAATTTTTAAAGTAAAAGCTGACCTTACTATGATTTTTTAAAGTTAATTATTTACTTTAGTGGCAATACACCATTTTATGCCCTTGCTGATGAGAAGCAGTTCTATGCAGTCTGTATGACTTGGCGAATTGTGTGCCAACTTTAGCTAAATTTTATCATCAAGCAAGTGAATCGTATGAACAATCTTGCACACGTCATATCAGCGTGATCATATACTACGTAAGCAACACTATTACATATTACGTTTCTCGTTGAGAATTTTGATTTTTGTAAGTCGTGTTGTATGTATACTAATAATGATTTCTTTCCAGCAATTTGAGCGTCTTTTCCAGTTTGCTCGAAGAATTGAGGATTTGATGTTAACTAATGCACCGGAAGAGGTGTTCCTACATACATTTGTAAAACCATTATTGTAATAAGTACCCAGTGTAGATCTGATGCTAACCTTTTGATAATTACAGATCCCATTTCAAGTTGGATTGTCAAAATCGGATCTTAGAAAGATGGTAAAATCCAGTTTATCAGGGGTAAGTTAAAGAATGTACAGGTACCAAAGAATTCACCTTTCATCAGTTTTAGTGATATTATTATGAGACAGTTTTCATATACAGGTTGACAAGCACATCACTGCTATGCATAAGAAATTGATGAAGAACTTGACCTCTGAGGAATTATTGCCTACATTATGGGACAAATGCAAGGTATATTGACTTCTATTTTCTGTTACTGCATCATTCTAGTAACTTTAGCTACTCAATTAAGCGTGCTGCAACACGTGTTTTACATCCATTTTCACCCATAATAACTCGTTTTCCCAATGAATGCATTCACCTTATATGTTCCTTGAGAAAATACGTCATTTGTTAACACCAAAGCACTTTCATTTTCTTGGTCATATATGGAACGCATTCAAACAAGTGTAAGGAAAAAAAGTCTAAAAAGTGAACAAATTGAATATATGTACTTCTAATTTTCCTGATACTAAACAGATAAAGTAACTATATGATGATTGACAGAAAGAGTTTTTGGACAAGTATGATAGCTTTGCTCAACTTGCTGCCAAGGTCTACCCGGGTGAAAACATTCCATCTGTAACAGAAATGCGAGATCTTTTAGCTTCGATGTAAAGTTATACATCTATTTGGATCTATCCGTATCCATTTTGAAAGCCAAAGGTATGTTCATTGACCGACTGCAATCAGTATATCTGTGTGCGTTTTCTTAAGCAGTACCAATCGTCTCTTTTTCTTGTTCATAACTGAATTTTCAGAATGCGATTTTTCGGTGCACATGAAAGAGAAACAACTTGTTTCCCAGACTGTTCTAATGGCTTTGCAGATTAAAATTGGGTGGCAAACAAATTTGAATTCTGGTGGCTCCTATTCAAGATTTCACTGATGATGTTGATACTCCAATTTGTACTAGTCTGATTTCATAATGATGAGATCTAATCTCTGATTTTCAAATTTACTTTTGGCATACATTTTAGATTTTTTTCATTTTCATAACATAACGTTTTAAGTTTTAACTTTCACTTTCTTTCTAGCTATTGAATCTTTTAAACAAATAATGTTCTTGCTACCGACTCTTTAGTAAAATAAATATCATTAATTTATTATCTCTGTACATTATTAATATTTGTTTAATTAGTTTACATTTTTACTTGGTCATATTAAAGTTAATGTCAAACCTATTTTGTACTTTTATTTCTCGTTGTTTATTGTATCATTTAAATTTTAACAAACACAATCAACTGGTTCTCGATTGAACATTTCTTCGGTGTTAGAAAAAAACAAGTTTTTCACAAATTAGTGTTAAATTAGTATTTTATGGGTTTGCATTAAACCCGAATTGTAGAGAGGTATGCAATGAGTTAAAATAGACCTAAGGTGAATGAGTTATGGAGTGTTAAAAATAAAAAATTGGAGTCGGAATAAGGTTAATATATATAAGTTTATAAGCATGGAATTGAAGTGAAGCGTTTATTAATTAATGGTTTTAATAGATTACTTCTACTTACGTACAAGGGGACGATCGAGGGTTGCTGCAAATGTGGAATGTGGAATTACACTAATTAAACACGCATCTAGCTGACTTTTGGTAGAGATTAATTAATTAGTTTCTTCTAGCTAGCTAGGATTTTCAAAATTTAATTTGTTTTTGGAATATATTAAGTGATACAAATTAATTAAGTAGCCAGCCAGTCTAGCTAGCTAGTTTTGTGTAACTCAAATCTTCGATCAAAATACGAATTATTGGAATTATTATGCATGGCTTCTGTAGTTAAGATCGAGATCATACTGAATGTACGCGCGTACTAGCAGAAATTTGGTGGCAACATTATATATATCTTGAAAAGAAGAATGACTAAAAGTCTTAATTTAATATTATAATTTTCTAGTTTCTAATGATCGATCCATTAATTAATCTTGTTTTTTTTTATTAATATTTTTTTCTAATTAAGAGCGTTGTTTGTGGGGAATATTGGAACCAATTAATTAATTAATGTTCTTTTCAAGTGAAAGTTACACATCATAACGCATGAATATTTCCAAAAGAGTAGAAAATACCTAGCTACCTACCTTTAATTTGAACAAACAATATATATATTGACAATTATATATTATTGATATTAACTAATTAATTATTATATACATATATAAAGAAATGTTTATTTATATATAACATCAATGAATATATTGAATTGAATTACATACATATATATATAATCTTAATTAGTGTGGTATATATACCACTTATAATTAAAGCTAGCTATATATGTGTGTGTAATTAAGAAGTGATTGAATTTAATTAAAAATAATTTTAATAAATAAATAAATTAGTGGGCGGGAATGAATTAAGAAAGTCGTGAGAGAATGAATAAAGCAAGAGAAGAAAGAAAAAGAGCAGCAGCAAAGCAAGCGAGATCAAGGCCCGTTACAAGAGGTACGCTCTTCAACTTTTCCAACATTCCAGCTTGAAGCAATAAAGTTAGAGCATGTCCCATTTTCGACTTTGCTTCTGATATCGATTTCATTCCAGCCCATGATGGGAACTCCTGCAATATTTATATTAATTTCCATGCATGCATGCAAATATTAATTAATATTTAATTTAATTTAATTGGTTTCCAACATTCCAACCATGCATATATATATGTAAGTACCTTGAGATAGAAAAGGCCGAAAAAGTTTGATGATGGAAGTGGTTTTGATCGGCTGCCTGCTTTTGAAGTTTGTGTTCCAATGAACATAAAGTGCAATCCCATTCCAAATGTAAGCATAGCCGTTCCTACTAAAAACATATCTATACATACATACAAATTCGATCATATAATTAGTTAATAATTTATATCTATATATATATTTTTTATGTACGTTTTGTTGTGAAAATTAATTAAATTAAATGACCGGGATATATATATCGATCGAGTATCAGATGTACGTATCTGAGTACCTAAGGCTTCAATGAGTAGATACATGATGTGGCCATGATCTGAATGCTGGTAGAGAGCATGGAAATACTGCACGTATGATTCCGCAACAAGAAAAACACCCTGCAATTAATATATATATGCAAATTCATTCATTCATTCCATCGTAAGATCGACCTTCAAATTCAAATTAATAATATATATATATATATATATATAATTATAATTATAATTATTATATATAATATATATACATATACATATGCTACGTCGATATATTCATTATTTGGTGAGATCGATTGACACAACCATTCTACAAATTAATCCAATCCTTTGCTAATTAAATGGCACACAAATTAAGTACGTACGTACATGCTAATTAATTAATAATTATACTATAGCAATATATATAGTTTAAAAGAATTTATATATATATATATATAATAATTATTATTATTATACGTACCTCCAGGAAGCATAATACTGAACCAAGCAAGGTTCCCGCTACGCCCAACATCGTAAAAAAACGTGAGTCCAT
>JAUEJL010097525.1:0-13555 GCA_032274825.1 Drosophyllum lusitanicum
TATGATTAACACTACATTGTATATTGATTCTATTTATATATATATATATATATATATATATATATATATATATATATATATGGGAGGGTTAAAATGAGAACTGTTTTTCGTACAAGAAGTGTGAGAACCAATCTCAGCCCTTATTAAAATTAATCAATGGCTGCCGTCTGCCGTCCACTCCATCGTCGCCGTCCGCCGTCCACTCCATCGTCGCCGTCCGCCGTCCACTGTCTGCCGTCCGTCATTACCCCTTTCGGCATTGCCCCTTTAATTGCAACCACCTTCATTTCCCGATTGCTTCATCAACGGCGGCTACCGACCTGCCTAAGTACCGTGACTGTTGTTCGATTGATGTCAGGTGAGTGTTGTTAGCTCTTGGTCAACTTCTGATTTCAATTCTGTTGTACTTGTCTTGTTTGTACATGCTCGATTTTGTTACCTACACAACCACCTGCTCGATTTTTCTTAACTTTCTTACTGAGCGTTGTTAGTTCTTGGTCTACTTCTGATTTCAACTTTGTTTACTGTTATTTCACCTGCTCGATTTTGTTAATTCTTAGATCTTTGTTAAAATAATCCAAACCCCAATTATACGACACATGCTGATGAACTTTAGAACACAGTTTTAAAGTATATGCTTACTTGAATAGATTGTTAATATGCACTAAAATAAATATGTTATTTCTTCACATTTTATAGAAAAAAATAAAAAAACCGGTGGCTACATTTAAGTGCTAAAATATTGTATAGTTAAGCTATATATATCCTTGTGCCAAAATCCTATATCCTTGATACCCATTGCTGCCAAATTAGTAACCTGTATATATGAAAACCATATTATATATGGATACTAATAGGAATAGTATCTTTACCACATAACCAACAAAAGATGCCACAGAAGTCTGCTTTAAAAGTTAAGCTAGCAGTAATACTGGATCAGTGGGTCAAGATGCATATGGCTAGTAATTAAACTATTGAAGAAATTAATCATCTTTTTGTGTGTGTGTCATTAGCTTCGAAATATAGAATTTCTCAATTGTTCGGCTGTCCTCAACTGTCGACTTCATCTTAGTCAGGTATGCTCTAATGTTTTTAAGTCGTTGTAAAGTGTAAACTTTTTAGGCATAACTGATTTTGTGGGAAAAAGCTACACATGATGGCTTCCACCCGTTAATTTCCCCTTCACTGCCATCATACTTTTCTTATCAAATTCTGTTTTTTATGTAATTTGCTTACTGATTTATGAGCTGTGGAAACATGGATGTAATGTTATACTTCATGTTTGAATGGTTAGATTTAATAACATGTAGTAGCACTTCCAGTTTTGTTATAGGATATTGAATATGATGCTACTTTGATCCTTTCTAAGCTAAGAAGTAGCTTTGGCATGATTCTAGCCATGTGTTTAAGCTTATGTGAAATTTGGTGGCAATTAACGAAGCTTGATGTTGAACAAGTGGGTTTGGCCCTATGAAGTAATCAAGGGTTTAATACCCTAAAGAATTGTCTATTTCATTGCAATTAACGAAGGAATAAAGTGCCATCATATATATGTATTTTTGCATGTAATGATTGAAACAAGGAATAAAGTGCAGTCGTATATATGTATTAGTTGTCATACAGTATGTTAGTAAGATTTATATTTGATTTGAACATAAATTGGAATCATTGTTCTTTCATTTTTATGATGTAGTAAGCTGAAAACTAAGAGCTAGTGATGTGGGAGACGGCTAATATTAGGGAAGCTGTGAAGAAGGAAGCAGTTGATTTGGTAAGGAACCGACACTTGTGAGTGTATGTGTATGCGTGGTGGGAGACGGCTAAAAACTAAGAGCTAATGATGTGTGAGACGGCTGATACTCGACTTCTTGAGGGTGATCTTTTAAAGATAAACCAGGTTTCTTATTGTTATTATAATCAACATTAAACTCAAGGATATTATCCTAACAGATACTCAAAACACATTTACAAGTCAAGTTGCACATAAGTCTGGATGAATTGTTTAGGGGCGTTATGATAGTTTATAATTATATATTTGTCGAGTTCCTTATTTTTGATGTAATATTTGATTGTTTTGATATAATATATTTGTGTAAGATAAATAAATATTCTTGTTTGTATAGGGCTTCTTTTAATTCAATTTGTGTAATACAATTGTTATTTTGTTTGTCGGTTGAATATTGTTGGTTCACGATAGCACGAAACAGCAAATAAAACAAAAAAAATATTTTTTTTTTAAACATAAACAATCAGACCCGGTTAATTAACTAAAAAACAGGGCTTAAAAGTGACTATTTAGACCTGATAAGGAACCATACAGACCCTGTTTTTTATATAAAAACCGGGCTTAAAAGTGACTTTCAGACCCGGTTTTTTAACCGGGCTTGAATCTCAGACTTTCAGGCTCCCCCCTATTCAGACCCCCACCAAAACCGGGTCTGTATACCTTAAATAACCGGGCCTAAAAGTCTTTTTTGTAGTAGTGTCTATTCCAAGTTTTATATTCTAGTATAGATAGACTTTTGTAATGGGTTTTTGGTATACAATGAATCTAACCAAGAATGTTAGTTTGTCATTATGTAGAGTAATTCTAATAACTTATTGTCTAAAGAAAGTAAATAACAAATAAGTAACATGTAGAAAAGTAAATTAATAAACCTAAAGGGCTATAATTATTCTTATATAAGAACGGGAAACAATATCAAGATAACTTAGTGATAAGATGTTTAGAAAGTTTTAGAAAATACTCAAATTTGATTCTTGTTACGTGCAAACATTTTGGATGATGTGAGAAGTATTATAACGGTCACAAAAATGGTTAAGCCGTATACGTCATAGTATAGCTCGACTTTTGTAAGAAACCTACGAAATTCTATTTAAAAATACAGGGAAAAGTAAAAAACCTATATTGGTATTTTGTAGGGATGTTATAGAAAGTTGAAGGTAATGTAGGTAGCAACTTAGCATAAAGACAAATTCTATGAGTGTCCTAAAGTAGGACTTCCGAGCAGACGTGCAGGAATTCGTATCTTAAGTTATTGATCACTTGTGTTTGGCGAATGCCCACAACAACTTTTGACTCATCTAGAATACCTTGAAATAATTTTACAAATTTATTTTCCTTTCTAGTTCACATATCTTTATAATCGAGTTCTCCTAAAAAAAATTATACGTTATGTTTAGCAAGTGATTTTTTGTTTTCTGTTTTTTTATGAAAAATTGTGGAGTTTTTATTTTTCAAAAAGTATTAGAAAACATGTTTAAATGAGATATTTTTATACAAAAGTTGTTTATAAAAGTATGAGAGTTTGAAAAAATAAAAAAGTTTAGGAAAATGTAAAGAAGTGAATGAGTTTTTTTCTTAAAAAAAAAATACGTAAAAAACAGTTTTTCTAGTTTTCAATTGAGGCTTTATTTTCTCAATATTAGACGGAGTATTATGAATATATATATCAAATATACAATCTTATTTAATTATGTCTTGAGTTAATCTCATAATTTAAAGACGAGGAGAATTTTTTTAGAAATAGTTAATGAATATATATAAGTTCAAGTCAAACACTGAAATAGTTTGAGTCACTTAGGTGTAACAATAGTTTATTTATTTAATAATACGGTATCTAAAGACTTTTACATATATGATCATTAATGTCTTAGAGACTGTTTGTTTGCTGTTTAATGAAACCATTTAGCGCTAAATGTTGAATCGTTCAGCATTCAGCGTGTTTGATTACTGCCTCTAATGAAGACTGTGCTGAATGAAATAGAAGAAGACTGCTAAATCATTTTACCTTAAAGTACATTCTAAATCATTAAGCACCAAGTATTTTACCCCAATACTCCTTCTTTCACATGTTGCCCTGTTAAACAATCATATCTTATAATATAATATATCGCTATTAAGGTTAAAATGGTAATTTGCATCATTTAGAACCTTTATCAAACAACGTGTTACATTCAGAGACAGATTCATTTAGAGCTTTTGAATCATTCAGACCACAGAATCATTCAGTACTTCATTTTATTTTAACAAACAGCCCCTTAGTTATATATCGATATATGCAGCATTTGCTAACCACTCCGCTAGTCAACTGTTTCCAGACTTACTTTTTCTAGTGAACTTTCTAATGAACATGTAGGGAGATGATATTTTCACAACATAAGCTGATATACAAGTTGACGAAGCATTTATTTGTCTTGGATGAATCAATTTTTGTTGTCCGAAAATATATTTTAAGGTGTTTTTTTAAGTAAAAACTTTGTATTTTTATGTGTTCTTTGATGGCTTTAGTCCCGAACACCATGGAAGATAAATGAAGCCATTAGTGAACGTATACAAACAGTTCATAGGCAATGAGTCGATGACTAATATTATATTTGTGATCTTACTAGTTCCGTGACGTGTTAATTTTATAAAATAGTAATTAAGTTTCAGTTTTGTTTTAATTAGGTCATTTATATTTTTAAGTTTTAAAAGTGTTTTATTCTTATTAAATTTATCTTTTTTACAATTACTAAGTAAACTTGATTTTATTTATCATTTAAATTGCATGTTACTAAATAACTTGATTTTATTTATCATTTAAATTACAGGTTAACAGCTTACCAAGTTTACCTGGTAACGTGCAAAAAGGTAAGAATTGCATAATTTTAAAACCTGGTTACTATTTTCAGGTGACCTGAAAGTATGAGTGACCTAATTAATATAAAAATGAAACCTAGTTACTATTATATGAAATAAACCCATCTATGACCACATGAACTATATAGCAAGTTAGCATAAATTGTTTTTAAGCATTAACTTTATTGTAACTAAATTGGACAAATTGCATAAATATACAATAACCTTGTCTTAGTTACCATTGTATATAACCAAATTTTTGTAAACAATACAATCAATTTATATAATTCTTTCATTGTATGCAAACAACTTTTTTTTCTGTATCTATATTTAGTACCATTATATACAATGAACTTTGTCATAACTCTCATTGTATACTACAATTTGCATACAATAGGAGGATTATGAAAGTTGATTGTATTGTTTTTTAAAATAAAAGTTTATTGTATATAATTGTAACTAAGACAAAGTTTATTGTATTTTTGTAAAATTTACCCAATTAAATTTGAACAAATAAAAACAAATGCATACTTTTTCTATAGAATTGTTTTTAGTGTAGAAATTACGAAAAATGTTTGTAACACAATTAATTACTCATTAATCAGGGTATTTTGGTTACTTATATATTTACCAAACAGTGAATTACGTCCGGGTGAAACGTCATTATTGAGCAAGACTTGGATTTCCAAAAATGTCACCCATTTATGCGTCATAATGAGTGCATTAACGAGCACTTACAATTATTAATCATTGATCTATTTTAATTTAATGCTAAAATCAGTTCTCACAGTTGTCACATGATAAACATTTCTTGTTTGAACTCTCCTCCTTTTATTATGAATAAGAGACTAATATGAGTTAAAAAAAAGACTAATATGAGTAAAATTTATTAGACAATTTTAACTATTGATTTAGCTAAAAATTATAATAATCAAATTTGAATCATTCATTTTGGTAATAATTGAAACTCAATTTTAACTTTAACTTGAATCAAAATTACTAGAGAGAATTGTATATATTGCCTTCTTAAACCTAAAATTTAGTATTTGTTCACCCTAATTTACAAATATTATATTTACCCTTTATAACATTTCTAAATATCATATTTAACGAAATACTTAGTTTTTTCATTTTGAAATATTTTATAATCATTTAAATTTTTTATAATTATAAGCAACAAAGATTTGACCATATTATCCCTAGTTGTAACAATAATAATCGATGAAATGTACAAGAAATACAATCATGTTTATTCTAATCATAATACCATGTTTTTGTTGTCACGGCTCTCCTCTTTATCACGTTGACGTTTTTACCATTTATCTGGGTGTTGATGTTATCTATCTTCATTTTAAAAAAAATTCGTTTATTACTCGTTTTATAATTATTTAATATATTATTGTTAAGTTTAGTATTTCTTATTTTCTTAAATCAAACAGTATATCACATCTAATCTAGTTTACATATACAAGAAATTAGAAGTTTGTGAGGTATATATGCATACATTATTATCTTTTTAACTCACATATCCCTCAATTGTTTGCATATTGTAATGACTTGGTTGATATTGAGGAAACATAATACATAACGTAGATACCCGCTAAGCCTAGTTCTAAATTTATATTTTTATCATTACAAGATTTGATCTCAAAATCTTAAGGATTACTTAAAACACTTAAAATATTTATCCTTCGGTTTATTAGTATTAGTTCAACGAAGATTTTAGCTACTATGGGTTGTAACAAAAGAGAAAACACATATTAGATGTGACTCTTTTTTTTTCTTCATTTAAAAAACATTTGGAAGTGACTATATGAGTGAGTAAGCAACCTCGTTTACTTAATTATTTCTCAAAGATCATTTTCGATTGTTGTATCAAACAAGAACGTGTTGTTGACCTAATCTAATATTAATCTATCTTAATAATCCTTTAGTATTATTTATTTTTTATCTTTTAAAATAAAGTTTTAAATTTGATTTTTCAATGCAAAATTAATATACTATTTCTATTTTTTGAAAGGCAAGATGCAATATATTACTAACTAGAAAGAACTAGAACTAGAATAGAATTTCCTCGCCGCGCTTTGTCGCGGAATTTTTATACGCGTATATTTAATTAATTAAATTAAGGGAAGCAATATTGGTTATAAAATATAATCTTTAATTATTTATTGAAGCATAAGACTTTTCTTAATAGAAAATACAAACTTAATAACATGATACTTGTCCATAATAAATTTTAGACTCAAAATTAGAAAAATGTACCATTTATCTAAATCTCTAGTATAAATAATAATGTTAAAATAGTACCAAACAAATAAAAATAATAACCATAACAATAATATTTTTTTGAAAATCCATAACATTAAATATATATTTTTAAATCAAAAGGTTGAAATCCAGCGATACCAATATGTTGAAAATGTGTTTTCAATAATTATTGGTTTTAGTCCCGTTGTTGACAAAAGATACAAATTTAGAAGTCTGTTTAGTGTGTACGTGTTCAGTTGTTAAAAAAGGCAACCATCGTCTATAGCACTGAATATATTTATCTTTAGAACCAACCAA
Source organism: Drosophyllum lusitanicum (assembly GCA_032274825.1). Classification (NCBI taxonomy): domain Eukaryota; kingdom Viridiplantae; phylum Streptophyta; class Magnoliopsida; order Caryophyllales; family Drosophyllaceae; genus Drosophyllum; species Drosophyllum lusitanicum. Next base: position 7,190 of record JAUEJL010097525.1, read on the forward strand.
AAGTTTTTACGAAAAGACATTTAAATATCTAGAAATATGTTATAACCTAACTACCAACATATGCTTTGAACGGTTAAATATCATTACATAGTAACAATATTCAACGTTTGTGTTTTATGTGAGGATGAAATTAAAATTTAGATTGGTTTTGATTTATAACGTTCACTTAAAAATTGGTTAAAACAATCATCTATGTATTCATCAAAAAAACATCATTACCTTATACCTTTTTAAACTATATCCATATTAGAGGTTTTGATAAAATTAGAAGTAAGAAGATATAGTACTATATTTTAGAAAAAAAGTAATGAATGCATTTTAAATATTCTGAAGATAGAACAAGAAAAAGAAAAAAAGGAAAGTACATAATTTTAGGAATAAATTGCACACTGAGAAATAAAGTAGAATTGAAATGAAAGAAAAAAAATTAAAGAAACAAACAAAGAGTATAAATATAGGAAGAATGATTAATATAGTCCATATTTAATTTATAGTCCTAACTTTTAAGTTTTAAGGAATTAATTTTATCCTTTAAATCAATGATATCAATGATCCAGATTGTTTTTAAAATTTTGGGTGGAATGACATTTTCGTAATTCACATGTGATTTTTTTTACAAATCACATGTGATTGTGTACTGAATCACCTATGATTGAATATTAAAATTTTAGTAATATATTTTTTACATGAAATTTATTGAACACAACTCTATATTATAAATATAAAGCGTATTTTAACAAACATGTTTAGCTTGTGATCGTTGTATATATGTATAATAACTAGGATATTGTGTCCGCGCTTCGCTGCGGATGTATGTAAACTTATTATTTTATGGGCATATTACAGCGATATGTATTGAATTTTACCTAAAATATAATTGCATGTAGCTAACTTTTTATTCTTAAATAATGTGAATAACTTGCAAAAATGTGATATTGTATGCAATTATAACCAGAAATAGCAGGTCACGTTAAATTAAGCAGTTTCTTTCAAGGATTTTCTATAATCCGGCCAAGATTCCATAAAGAATGTGCATAACTTTCCTTTTTTCTTTTCTTCATCCACTTCTCTCTAGATTTTGTGCTGCTATTTTTGTTAAAAGCTATTATAATATTAAAAGCTGATTTTCAATGTGTATGATTTAAGCCCAATTGCACAAACGTTTACATGAAAATCTCATAAATTGTAATATTTTCATAAAAATTAATGAATTTTTAAAGGTCTATGGTGTATTACAAGTTAATAACTATATTTAATGGTTCAAATATATAAAATTGGATTGCTTTATTTAAATATATTAGTTAAAAAAATTCTATACTAAGGGAGTGTTTGGGATCGAGTTTAAACTTTGATTATCTGATTATTATGATTTAAAATCGCAGATAATTAGTTTAAAGTGTTTGGGGTTGTATTTTCAGAAATCAATTATTTGCGTTTTGGAGACTACAAAACGTAGTTTTGAGAATCTACTTTTGCGTTGCTTTTTCAAATTGATTATTTGATTATTGTGATTTTACCCATTAAAAATCAATTAATCTACTTTAATAAGCATTCAAAAAACTGATTATCTAATTATTACGATATGAAGCAGCATAATCAAATCCAAACACTATTATTCAGTAGCACGTCCATTTACAGTTGATTATCTGATTCTGATTATTAAAAACGCATAATCTATTTTCAAATCGCAATCCCAAACACCCCCTAAATAACGGAAGAATTACTTAAATTTTTACAAAAAAAAAAGTATTGAATTTTTTGTTAGCAAAATTGTTATCTATTATTTCATTAATATAGTTGGGGATCTTTTTTTTTAAGATTAAAGATATTTTAGAGGATTTATGCATTATACAAATTTCACTTTTACAAAATAGGGTTTATAGCATTGACAAAAAAAAGTCATTAGAATAAAAAAAATGAAACGTAAATTATGATAGGACAAAAAATAAATGAAACAAAAATGAGATAGAAAAGAAAGGGTAGAAAAGGAAGAAAAAAAGAGGAAAAAGAAAAACGTGAAAAGGAAAGGGAGGAAAAAATAATGGAAAAAGAAGATAAGTTAAGATTTGATCTTGTGACCACATGTATAGAAAATGAAAGCCATACCACCTGCGATACATTCAATCAAAAATAATATGCAAAACATGTATATAATATAGAAAAGGTGCAAGATAGAAAAACCCATTATGAACAGTACAAATGGCGCAGGCTTGTGAATTGTATATATTTATAACTGTGCCGTAAGTGAATGTTATAATATATTGAACCACGTTGTAAAATATGTATTTTGATTTTTTAATATATGTATAGCAATTATGCAAAATACATATATTAAAATATGTATAGCAATTGTGCAAAATATACTTGGAGAATTTGCAATGAAACAATTAGGTACATGAGTTGTGTTCAATAAATGTTAGCTATAATACATATAAAAAACCACGTTGATCCGGAGATTGTGCCGGAAGTGAATGTTCTATTATAGAAGAAACAAGTGTGGGAATTATAAATTGTTAGTTAATAGGAAGGGCAAAATGTGTGAAAATACAAAAAAAAATTGTCAATATTACCATTGTATGCAACTAACTTTATTGTGTACCTAAAAATACATATAACTTACAAATTTTGTTCATTGTAGGCTACTACCCTAATCAAGTTCTTCCTGCGTATAGTATTGGGCAGATTGAGTCTTTCTCTAATATAGTACCTAATAGTTAGATTAAGCATTAGGCGCAATAATTGGTAACATGATTTTTTGTCAGGTGGAGAATGTTTAATATAGTCCATAATTAATTCATAGTCTTAAGGGACTAATTTTAGCATTTGAATTAATGTCATCAATGGTTCAGATTAAATTTTAAAAATTTGGACGAAGTGACATTTTCGTAATTTTTTGTAATTCACATGTGATATTTTTACAAATCACATGTGATTGTATACTGAATCACCTGTGATTGAATATTAAAATTTTTGGACTATGTTTTTTAAATGGACTTTATTGAATACAAATCTTTGTCACGTTACCGGTAGGTTACCTATTGTCATAGGTAACTTGTATACAATGAACCAAATTTGTAAGTTTTGGGTATTTTTAGGTACAAAATAAAGTAGGTTCCATACAATGACAATATTGACATAGTTTATTATGTTTTCGTGCAATTTGCCCTAATAAAAATAACTAGTTTATTGTCCATACTTTGCATGGTTAATAATATTTTATTGTTTATTATACATAGTATGCGTTTGAAAAATTATAGTTATATTAAAATAGATAATGATAATTTTATCTCTTTGAATGTACTTGATATGTAAAAGTAATTTAAATATGTAAAAGTGTAAAGTTTCATGTATAATGTAGGGTAAAGTGCGAGGAAATACAATTAATTTTGTCAAAATTGTTATTGTATGTAACTAACTTTATTTTGTACGTAACAATACAAACAACTTCTATTTTTGGTTCATTATATGCAAGATGACCTACATTTTCTGACGAAATTTTTTAGTTTATGGAGACCGCTTCCATTTTCCGGCGACCATATCCAATTTAAATACGTAAAAGTTTAAAGTTTCATACTGGGTTCGCCACTTTAGCATTTGCGATTATTCTTGTTGTCATCGAGGATTTATAGGATGATTGTTCTTGTATTGAAGTTTCTGATTTAGGTTCGAAATCATACTCGTCTTCATAACATTGCACGAGTAAGGTTTATGATCCACAATGATGTTCGACCGATTTCACAAGTAGGGATTGTGTCTTTATGTTTAATATGCATTTGGGTTTCAACATATTTTGTTTGCGATTCATATTTTCAGTTCCAATTGTGTTTTTGTGTCACTGATCTAGTTTGTGATACATGTTTTGGGTTACGATTTCAATATCTGAGTAAATGATCGAGTCCATATTTGTGTAATTGAACTTAAGAACACAAGAACGCAAAATAAAAAATAAAGAATAATAATTTTACTGTAACTAGATCATTAGGTAACAGGTTGCATATAATGAATGAAAATGAAAAATAGATGTTTGTATTTTTAATTACAAAATAAATTTTGTTATATACAATGACAATATTGATAAAGTTAGTTGTACTTTCACGCACTTTGCCCTAAAAACCCTTAATTTAATCATAACATTGAACTTACTAGTTAAAAAGATTTTAAAATTCAACCAATTAAGATAATTTCAAAGTAAGTATGATAATTTATTAAATTTATTTTTAATGATTTTTTTAATTAAAATTACACGTAGCGATAATTTATTAAATTTGGATAATTTAGATATATGATAATTCATTAAATTTATTAATTTAAAACTGTTTTAACACATGGCATCATAGTAGGATGACACGTTCACTAATATTTTGTTGTAGTATATGTATATATAATAACAACAACAATAATAACAATTACATTAAAACTAAAAAAAGTTTACCTTGACAAGTGATATTTTGATACACACAAGCAAGTTTTAAGAGTTTAGTACGTCAAAGATAAGATTTTAAGTCTAATACACATAATATCGAAACGTGTTAAGTTAGAGACAATTTCATAAAATAAAATCTTTTAATTTATTCTATATATTGTTTATAGATGCATTTTTTTGATTTAAGATATATGGATTTCTAAGTTTCAGTTAAATATATATTATATTACATTAAAATGTATTATATATTAAAAATTCTCCTAATTTACATTAGAATAAACTAAAGATTATCACTTCTTATATTATTACTGTATTTTTTTAACTAATTATAAATAGTAATATTTTACCCTAACATCTTATTCAAATTACCAAATGAAATATATATATATATATATGTGTGTGTGTGTGTGTGTGTGTGTTTTAAGTGGTTATCTTGCAAGTGTTGACCAAATGAATAGATGAGGTTGTAGTCAAAACTTTAATTGAGTTTCCAAGAACAAGCTAGGTGATATAAATGGAGAAACCATTACATTTATCACCATATGTTGAGTGGGATCAATTTTTAAATCATAATGATGTGACACAATATATGCAAAAAATATGTATGTGTCCTCGTAGAAACATAAACATCACACACACATCTGTATATATATTAAAAAAATTTATAGAACAATCATTATATATAGAACTCATAAAACAACGCTGATGAGATATCAATAGAAAAAGCGGGCAAAATAGTACTATGTCGTCATATTAATAAATAATATCTAAAACATATTTAATCCTTTTAGTTAAATCATACAATTAGATTTAGTTTTCTGTTCTCTTCGAATCAAAAAAATTAATGACATATTTTTATAATTGTTTTCGAGAATGCTTTTCATGTTTCTATTTTCGAAAATCCAGTTGCATCCCTAGAAAAGAAGGAAAAATAGAAGCAAATGACGAACTAGGGTCGTCTCAACTCTAACGGGCATTGGAAGCCTAAAGCGAATCTTAATCATGAGGCATTTTGATTAATAACTTCAATGTAAAGTCTTTCTTTTTAGTCAGTTTGGTATAATAACTATGGATGAATCTAAAAGCAGCCAACCTATTTAGCTTTTCTTTAAAACATGGTCGATTTCAAATAAATTTTTTTTACTAATTTTATATTTCAAGAACTTCGTTTTGCCTGAGCAAGAGTCACAAGAATAGTTAACATTAATTGTTCTATATGCAATACCAACATTTGGAAAAGAACTATGTGTTTTTAATATAGTTAAGTATATCAATAACTGTGTCATTCTCTATATGTATAATTTATTTTAAAAATCTTAATCGCAAAAATAAATCTATACTGTTAATATCGTAAAAATTTGTCGTGGCTTAAAGATTTTTTAAGGTATGTGTAGTATTTATAGGGACTTCAAATTTTTAGATACTTTTAACAGCTTTATTTGTGAGACACCCAAAATACAACTAGAAAATATTGATTCACATGCAACAACCCAAAAATGCATAAATAAAATTGCAGAGCAAAAATTCTTTAACCAAATACATTTCATATGTAATAATGGTAATAAGAACTCGTTCTGAATTGTCAGCCTTATTAATCATACCCTTTTTTATAAAAATAAAAATTTATTGTCCTTTTCTTGACTTAAAAAGTTAGGCAGTACCTTTATATTGGCAAATTTGGACACTCTTAATCTACTAGACTAAGAACTCATAAAACAACGCTGATCACAACTTGACTGGCTCGGAGACGGGAAAGACAGAGATAGTGAGGGTGACGGCAACAGAGGCGGGCACGGCAAAGGGCGGCGGTGGCGGAGAAGGGTGCAGCGAAGGGCGGCGGCGGCAGAGGTTGAGGCGGTGAAGGGCAGTGGAGGCGGAGTCGGAGTCAGTGAAAGGTGGCGGAGGCGGAGTCGGTGAAGGGTGGCGGAGGCAGTGAAGGGCGG
>JAUEJL010097536.1:0-25893 GCA_032274825.1 Drosophyllum lusitanicum
AAAACTATCTAACTTAACTCTAGTAGCCCCTACCGTCTCCTCCAATTCTTTTTTTTGAGCTTCGATATCGAGAGTTTGCAAGCCTGCAACTATTGAGAGTTCAACATGGAGACACTGAAATTGATTAACAGTGTCAACTTTAATCATATCGGTTTTTTGTTTCTACGAGGCTTTCATTGAATATCTGTTTGATTTCTGCTAGTGATTTATTCATTATTATTGACTTGTTTCTACCATTGTTTATTGTTTTATTATAAACTTAAACTTGTTGAAAACAACAAAAATAAAAAACAGTTCACTTTTAGGGTACCCGCAACCCGAACTGTGGATACCCGCTTCCGTTCGGGTACCCGCAACCCGAACTGTGGATACCCGCTTCCGTTCGGGTACCCGCACAACGGGTACCCGCTGTTTGCAGTTCGGTTTCGGTTACTAAAACTAGGTATCCGCCCCGCAGTTGCGGTTTTCAAAAAATCAACTACCCGTCCCGCCCCGCCCCGTGAACACCCCTACCTACAAGTACTTGAACAATTCAATTACATATATCTAACTATAGCAATATTTCACATGCGGCTATCGATCTTGTCGTCTTCTTCATCATTCCTTGTCAAGCAATTGACATCTTATACTCATCGTATAAATATTTAATACGCCATGTGCGATCTTGTTTCCTCTTAAACATATATAACTTTCTGTCAATCGATTGTGAATGCATTACCATGGACAAAATAAAGTGTGACGATTGCCATTTCAAACTTATATAATCGCCGGGTTAAGATATTCTCATTTTGTAGTCAAATATAACTCATTATGTTCTCTCACAGACATGAGAGTGAGTCACCTATTTTAAGTCAAGAATGAGTCTTTTTGTAGGTCCACTCTCATGTTTATAAGTAAAAGATGATGAGTCATGTATGACCACCACATAAGAGAATTTTAACCGATAATTGTCACCATGTGACCTTAGACTTTTTCGGTGCAAAATTTTTTGGTGCCTTTTACATCACTCAATGTTTTATGTTTTATTATTATTTTTTTAGCTTATGAGCTTATTCAAAATTTTAGTAAAGAGTTAATTGTCAAATTCGTCCTTTAATTTTGCTATTTCTTCTGATTTGGTCCTTTAACTTTAAAAGCGACCAAGATGGGCTTTAAGCATCCACTTTTCGGTCTGAATGGTCTTTTTGTTATAAGTTGACCGTTAGTCAAGTCTGTTAAATCAGGGGTACTTTGGTCCTTTTATCATTTTTCCTATTTTTTATTGATAAAAACAATATTTAATTATTTTTAAATATATAAAAATATTTAAATATTATTTTAAGTTATATATTCTCTCTCTCCCCATATACACACACAAACACTCTCTCTATCCTCTCTCACTCTCTCATCTGTCAAACTCCCCACCACCGCCCCCACCACCCTTGAGCACAGCTGCCGCTGCCACTGTCATCATCATCTATTTCTCTCTCTCGCACTCCACCACCGCAGAAAACCCAACTCCGCCACCGCCATCGTCCTCGCGTCTCTCTCTCTTCCTTTCTATATCTTTCTACAGCCAAAGAACAACCCATAACCACCACCAGAAACCTCCACCTACCACCCACTGCCACCATCTACCACTATACCACCCCTACAACCAGAAACCCCAAATCAATACCCATTAGGTTTTCAAGCCGACCATTAGGTTTTTCAACGCCACTTGACGATGGTAAGGGGTGTCCGGTGGTTGTGGTGGTGGTGGTGGTTTCAATGGGAGTGATAGAGACGAGAGTGAGAGAGAGAATGAGGAGAGTGAGAGACAAAGGAGAGAGAAAACATAGAGTGTGGTGGTGGTGGCGGTAGGCGGTGGTGGTGATTTGTGGGATGTGAATAGGGGAAAAAGAGGCTGCACAGAGAGAGAGAGAGAGGATGAATTGATGGTATTGGGAGAATTTTAATGAAAAAAAATAGATTGAAGCATTAATAAATATTCATAATTAAATTTTAATGAAAAAAATAAAAAAATAAGGGTAAAGTTGTCATTTACCCTTGACTTAACGGAGTTAACTAATGATCAACTAATGAAAGGACCATTCAGACCGAAAAGTAGATATTTAAGGCACATCTTGGTCACTTTTAAAGTTAAATGACCAAATCGGAAGAAATATGATAGTTAAAGGACCAAATTTAGTAAGTTTATAAACCGAAAAAAATAAGCTAATCCCAAATGTAACCTTGAAAATGTAGACAATAGAGAGTAGACCAATTTTTTGTAATTAACAGAGACTTTATAATTATTAATTAGTTTAATATCACAAACTAAAGAATATAACTTACATATTAATTTGTCAATTTCACAATAATTAATAACAAGACCAGTATAAAGGCTAATAATAACAATCCTCCACCGCATCAAGGGCGCTGTGAAAACCGGTTACACTCACAATTTGAAGCAGAGAAAACACGTCCTCCACCGTTGGCGGTGTTTCCGGTCAGCTTTCACCATCCTTACCGGACTGTCCGGCCATCCTGACCTTAACCTGCATATGTTCCAACAACAATTCACAAATCAAGCTGATCAAATTCAACCACAACTTGATACGAAATTAACATGAATCACAATCATCAAGAAACCTACACAGGAAACGTAAAAGATCGCCTGCTACTTGATCTACAAGAGATGCTACCGCAATTCAACAATTGATCTGTATTTATCGATGACCCCAAACGATTCCCTTCTATATCATCTGGGATATTCCGGCTTGAAACGTCCTGAAATTGGATCAAACATGGACTCTGTGTCTGTCTTAACAAAGAATTTGATGCACATTTCAATGAATAACTAATTAACTACCTTGTGATCTTGATAACCTTCATTGCAGTTGAATCTTTCGATCTCTAAGCTCAAGAAGAAAGCAAGAGTTTTGTGATCCAAGTTGCAGCCTTTAATGGAGCAATTATGATCTTTATGAACAACTGGTATGCCCTTGAATTCTTCATGTTCTTTTCGCTGTTTACAATTTGTAGCTGCAGTGCAGTCACCGATGATGCTAGAAATTTGTTGTGTGGATTTCATGGCTTCATACTTGCTTTACGTAGTGTTAAGTAATCTTGAACTGTACGTATATACACAACAAAGATGATGCAATTAAAGGCAGTAATATTAGTTTCAAAAGGTTTCAGGTGATCAAATTAACAAGTTTAAACATTGAAATCTTGATTGTAAACTAAATAAACTGCCGAATCAAGTGATAGAAACGGATAGAAAACAGAAAAAACGACGGTCGAAACCGCTAAACGAGCGAAGATTTTATCTTCGTAAACATGTTTAGGTGTAACGAGCACAAAAATGCAAGAGATGATGCGAGTATGTTCTAATTTTTATAGGGGGATATATATATGATTTACGGTGATTGATCAATAAAGAGTATTAAATTTGAAAAAGAGCGATTAGCTTTCTTGAACTACTTTAATAGTTTTGTCATTGTAGATAGATAGGCTGCCATTTCTGTGAAAGATACAAAAGAGATTGTAGATTGTGTATTTTGCAAGATTTTAATTAGGTGAAATATATACGTTTATACATTTCAATTTATATATTAAAAAATGTACTGCAAAAAGTTAAATGCAATTTCCAAAATAGTTATAGATAATTAGGGTTTAACTTATTAAAATGTATCCAACTTGTCACGTATTGCTGTTGTGTATATCGGATTTTAGAATTTTCTATTGTATGTATTGAACATTTAATTTGTCAGCATTGTGTGTATTATACTTTCTATTGTATGTATTAAACTTATACATTTTTTTCTTTTTTATAAATACACACGGTAGCAACAAATTAAAATTTTAATACACACAATAGAAAATTTTAAAGTTTGATACACACAATAGCAAAACATGACAAGTTAGATATGTTTTGATTAACTAAACCCTAGATAATTATCGACTCTTTTAATGGTTAGAGATATTTTTGGTTTTTTTTAACAACAAAATACACAAACACTTTAAACATACATTTAAACTGTACATTTGTTTATAGTGAAACTAAAACTTATGACCAAATGATACATTTTCTTAACAACTTGGTAGTTGGTACCGCTAGCTAGGAAAATAAGTAATTTCCTAAAGATAAATGAATAAAAAGTTCGAATTAAAGAGCTAACAACTTGAGGAAGTTATTTTGCTTCGAGTTATTTGTGGGTAGTTAATGGTTGGGAAAAGGAAATAATATCATAATTAATGTACGCCTTAAATAAAATAAAGCAACTTTTATTAATTTCATAATCAAATATTACTTTCTTTGAAAGCAGTACCTTGTTGTTTACAGTATCTAGTCATTTAGAAAGTACAATATGGTCAAATATGATTTCCAAAAGTAAAAGGGCCTAAGTGTAAATTAAGTACTTCATAGGCAAATGAGAGATCATTAACACTTTTTTAAGGAAGAAAATGTGAGGGAAAGAAAATGAGGGAAAAGGAAAAAGATGATTAGGTTGTATTCTTGAGTTGCAAGGAAAAGGAAGGAAAAAAAAGAGAATCTTTCCTTCTAAATCATTCCATATTTAGAATGATTTTTTAACCAAATAACTCCTCATTCCCCTCCTTAAAAAACTTGAGAACACAAAACACTAACTCGAGAACACTCCTTTTCCTTCAAAAAATAACTCGAGAACATAACATAAAACTTGATTTAATGCCGATACGAATGTGATGTGTATAACAAAGTCGGTTTTAGCTCAGTGAATTTCACTAGGGTATTTAACATTAACAAGTCTTTATATTGATTCAGGGTATGCAAATTCAACCCATGAGTTTGTTAAACTATGGAAAATCGTTCTACAACACCCATACTATACTAATAGTTTCAATTTTTTATTTAATTTAATGTTAGAGTAAATTACACGATTGGTTCTTTACATATGTTTATTTTGTAACTTTGGTTCACATTTTTGAAAATTTTCATGATTGGTCCTTTAAAGCGAATTTTATCCCCCACTATTCAACCTGTTGTTTGTTGGTTTCGTTAGTGACCCTAAATGGCTTTTTATGCTTCTGTTCCTTTTTAGTCTAATTGCCAGCAAGAGGTATTGATACATGATCAACAAGTTCAATAACTCATCAAATTGAATCAAAGGTTGCAGGTTTTGTTTCTGATGGAAATCAAGTGTGTGAGGATTGTAGTAATGTGGAGAACAAGGACCTGCACTCACCTGCCCATGGTTTCCCAGTTTGATGTCTTCATCGATGTTGATTCGAAAAAGAACTTAGATTTAAGGTTTTTTGTGTCCGCATGAGGCATGACAGGCTCCTGGTTGTGATTCGGATAGGGCTTGTTCCCACGGGAGTTGATTTGTTGAGAAAAATACTTAATTCGGTTCTAATTTTTCGTCAATGCAGTTATTCTCTTCAAATTTAGCTAATCATTACGAAATCAAGGTTTTCTCTGTCGGAATTGTGTGGTGGTTATTGGACAAGAATGGATTTCAACGGATTAGTTTGATGTAGGAAGTTTAGATTCAACATCAAAACAAGCTACTGATGTGGCGAGTTCTCTTGTGAAAACTGCCTATGAGTTGAAGGTGGGGTTTCCATCAACGTGTTGTGTTTTGAACGTTTTTTAAAGAACAACACAATGATGATAGTTTGATTGTAATGAGTGTCGATCATGTATCAATTCCTTTGGTGCTTGAAGTTTTTAACACTCCTCGGGCGATTTGAAGTTGTTTTCTTGAACTCTCGTTCAATCAAGGTGAATGCAACTAAGAATGTTCAATATCTGGAAAGACAATTTTACATGTGCAGCACATGACAGTCACTAACGAGATTAATAAATGGCAGGTTGAATAACAGACTACTAGTGCAATAAAGTTCATTTTAAAAGATCAATCATGAAATTTTTCTAAAAATGTTCAAAGTTGTAAAATGGGTATATACCTAAAGGACCAACCATGTAATTTACTGTTAAAGTAACATGAATAATCACAATAGAATATTTTTGTGGAAGAAAATGTTAGAAGAGATGAAAGAATTGACATCAATTAAAGTCGTAGTACGAAAAGCATAACTTTAAAATTGCAACCGCATAATCAGCCAGATATTAACACAAAACATACACAAATAGAAATGAGTATATCAAAAGGAAGCAAACTAGAAATCATTCTCATTTTGAAACAATTTTTTTTCTCGAGTTTATACAGTTCTTAGGTAAAAACATTTTAATTAAAATTTACGAAGATAATAAAGATGGTGTTTGAATGGAGTACAAAACTATGCTTTGAGTGATTTAGGTGAAATAGAAGCTGGGTAATAAAGTTTTTCATTTGACCCCTGATTTGTAGACTACTAGTAGTATGCCTGAAAGAATCCATTTTTTCAACTTCTTTTCTAAGTAATGTACTTTAAAGTAGGATGAAAACAAGATTTTACATAAAGGTATTTAATATCAGTTGCTCATTTCATTTATAGGTCCTAGTTTCATCTTAATGTATGTATACATATATTTTTAGCCTTTTAAATTCCATTCATTATTCATTGAGTGTTTTTGAACAACATAAGTACATTTTTTGTAAAAGAAAAGGTGACACAGCTTCCGCAGGCCCAATCAGTCAGTCCTGTAAAGATCAACATAAAGAATGTAAATTACGTAAGTCGGAGTGAAATAACACGTGTTATCGTTTCATCATTAGAATTTTATTATATATATCATGTTCTCAATCGCTAGCATACTATTGCAGGGATAAATTACACTTCGTTAACCCGTACCTTTGTTGAAACTTGAACCTATAGACATTTGCTTGATGAATATTTTATATACAATAAAATATTAGATATTTTATAATCCTTGCTTGCCTGGATTTATTTCACATTAATTACCGAAGTAAAATCATCAAAGTTGATTACCTGCATTTATTTGTAGCAATGCACTCTTTAAAAGTTGATTTAGTACTTGTACAGGTAGTCTTATAAAGTTGGACATTCAAAGGGAAACGACTGGCCTGCTGCACCACGTACGCCACCTTCACTGTAGCCTTGTCCTTAATTGCCACACCAATCTTGTCGATACCCTTCTCTCCATTTACGCGTGTAGCAATCACATTTCACCATCCTGATTCATGGCTGATAGGTTTCGGAGTTTGGACCTTTGGTTGCCTTAATGACGACTAATGTGGGTTTGTGACAGAGGTTAAGGTCGATGGTTCACTGCATACATATGGTCGGTCAGTCATAGGTTTGGAGGCCGGTGACTGTGAGAAGGTAGATCTTGCTAATGTAGAGTAGCTTTGTTAATAGGATCATGGATCAGTTAGGATCTCTAGGCAAGTGTAACAGTAAGATATAGTACTCTTTAAAGCTTATGATGCACACATGTTAAACACAACCAACATCTATCACCTTGGATGTACCCTTTATTGCCTAGAGTATATATAGAATCAAGTTTACAACATATTGGTGAATTGAATTAATTATTATTTAACATCATGTAATATTATACTTTATTCGATCACCACAACTTGTTTTGTGACATGTGCCTGTGTGCAAACATATGTATGCAAGATCTTTTAGTCGTTATCTTTACATGCACGCGTACACACATATATATGTACCTGAGATCTTTTAGTCGTTATATTTATAATAAATATATTTAACAAGACAAAACGAAGCAAGAGACAAGACATGGACAGAGCATGTACAATAGAATCTCCAAGACAATGAATATATGACTAATTAATTTGCATGAGAGAGATTGCTAATCAATAATTTGTAAATGCATCAAGTTAAAAGGTGTTCAGTGTAATTAATGGATGTTTAACATTCCAACATATTTTATTCTTCAAAATATGAATGTTGAAGTTGGTAACAATTTTGTGATATTATGTTTTATCTAACATTTGTTTGTTTAGAATACAAATTATGTCCATTCAGAATGCTCGTTAAAATAGTAATTTTTTACTATTCTATATATCTATTAAAATTAGAATATATAGCATATTCAAGTCATTCAGAGCATTTGATTCATTTGTTTCTAGATTATCCCTAAAATGCACATGATCTGAATGAAACTCAATGATCCACTGCTTTAGAAGACAAGATTACAAGGCAAACAACCAACCCCAATAACTTGCAACATTTCCAAATACAAGCTAATTAGTGAAGTTGTAGAGTTTGTTGATGCCTTTTAATTTTCTAGTCATCTGAGTTTCTAATTTGACCAGATTAAATACCATGCATACAGAGAGATCTAGTTTTGCTAAACCAATAAAATTAGAGATAAACTAACCATATAGCCACATAGTATTGCTATCAAACTCATCAACAACAAACAGAAATGTGCATAACTTCCATGTTAAACCTATGTGATAAATAAGTAGCACCAAACAGCTTACAATGAATGTTTAAATACCATCTTTTAATTCCCATCTTTATAAAAGTGCTTTGTCAAATGATGATTTTACCCTTGGTTATACATGAATGAAAAATAAAATCAAGGTGAAGAGTCGATTGTCATGGCTGCCAATCCGAGCTTCGATCCTTAGTTCTGAAACGTTGACCAATTAGAAAGTCAACATGTTTAGAAATGTATATGACTAATTAAAATGAAGCTAGAATTTACAGCATTGAATACAAACACTCCTGGACTTGTTGTGCCCTTCTGGCCTTGGCATCAGCACAGGGCTACCTGTCCATTCCCTTTGAATTCTGCAAATCATTAAGCAAATTAAAAAACCACATATATAGAATATAATCACCATTTGTGCATAATATATATAAATAGTTGGTTTCAATGATTAATTTTCCATATTTTCTTAAAATAGTGAAAAGGGTCATTATTACTTACGGTGGGAAGGCAAAAGAACTTGTACTCGAGTCACTCGATCCCCCCAATGTGTCCTTGTGTTCGACAGACTCATTCAGGTCTTCGATTTCTAAAGGAACCAACTTTGCGTCAGTTCGGTTCTTGCCCGTTTCATGTTTCTACGAATACCAGATCATCATCGTTATTATTAAAAAAGATGCATGCTTTCCAGGAAAATAAGCAGCCGAATTCATCGCAGTTAGATTTACTAGATTTTTCGGTTACAACAAGGTCTAAATACTCAAGTAATTACTCAATATAATGCAAAAATAATGAATGTATGTTGACAGGAAAGGTTGAAAATGAAATATAAAATTCACAAAACCAAACAGTGTATGTTGTTAGCATCATAAGTGAATATGTATTATCAAATAAATAAAAGGGATAAAAAAGTTCTAGCAACAGCATTCTAAGAATGAAATTCTTGTTGTTGGTTTTATTGATAGATCTTTCTAACCTTTTTTTTCTTAATTTTAGTTTTATATTTTAAATTTAATAGTAAAATTATTAAAACTGACGCAAACAAACCTTTTTCCGTCGATTGGCGTGGACCTCCCTCCATGGCGGTCTATCTAAGCATCTCTCTTCAATTACTCCGCCTCCGGCTTCATCATCCTTAAAGTAAAACACGATGTAGTCATCTTCCTCAGACGCACACGACTGCCAGCTCGCCGGCGACTCTTCTCCTCCACCCTTGTCCGCCTTCGTCCGATGTTTCACTTGTTTATCTCTTTCGCAATTCCGATCATCAATAATTGACGACGCATTAGTCTTCTGCTGATCCGATTCGTCCGTGTCTTTCTCGATTGGAAGTTTACATGCGTTGAAACATGAAATCAGATCTTTCATCCGACATCTCATTAACGTATAGGGGGTACTCATGTCTGATTCTTTTGGTTGTCGGAGAGAGACAGAGAAGAGGGAACTTTAGGGTTTGGAAATGGTGGGTGGGTTATGTGGTGTGTAAAATCTTAGAGCAAATTGTGGAGACATAGATGGAAACTGCTCCATGATGTTCGTCTAACACTCCTTCCCCTTTTTTAAATTATATTGATTCCCTCCCAAATTAAATATAAAAAAAATTAAAATTAAAAAAACATATTTTTAAATTGAGATTTCTTAATACTCTTGTGTAACAAAGACAGAGACTATCGAATTTAACACTAATTAACAGTGACTGTAGCGTTTTAAAAGCGTAAATAAGTATAATATTGTTGATTTCTTAAAGCATTATGTTGAAAGGTGACCAAGTTAATCCTCGTATCAAAAATAAAATTTATTTAGGCATTTAACAAGTGTGATATGATATCTCTGATGAATTAAAAATCTGATGCGGTATTCCTTTCCTTTCACTCTATCTCACTTGTTATGTCAACTTCACATTATCTTTTATCTCTTGTTACGCTAAACTATAAAATACTCGTTCCGCTCCATCCCCTCATCATTTTCTATCTTAATTATTTTCTCACAATAAACACACTATTTGTCTTTCTCATCCGTCCCATTAGGTACTATATCATACCGAAGGTCATCAAATTCTTAACTACAATATAATAACTATGTATAATTATAAATCTTTTGTTGATATTACTATAAATGTTGACATCATCATCGTTAACTGTTGTGATGATACGCAAGAGTATTTGTACTCTATTAAACTCTATCAAGTTTGATGAATGTCACGTAAACATATCATAAGCTCTCTTGCTCTAACTATGTATTTTTGATGGATTATATCGTTATCATCCATGCCACCGTTCTATGTATTCTAATAATAGCTCATATGCATTTTTACCTGTACAAGGATCATTACAGATTATCGAAATCTGCTCAAGATAATTAAAAAAGAATCATTCAAAATGAAATAGTAACAAAACTTACTTCACAAATCTTGCAAAGAGATGGTATCTATCACTCCATCCCTTAGTTTTTGTCGGGTTTCTCATCACACCCATTATCACTTAAGCATTGCACCGATCTGCTACTGAAACATAGCACTCTTTAATTTAATACGCACAAAATATAAAAACCCTTTTGCACCAGCTCACACCGGATTGATTACAGTAGATGATCAGGCTAGGTACGGGTTGGTAAGCACGATGTGATATGTGTCTCACACATGATCACTTGTGCCACTGTGTGTCCTCTATTTCGACATTAAAATTCATTCAACGGCTTGAAAATTTTTGTCAGATTAGGAAGACCCTGTTGCATCTTGGTAACTATATTGGTTTCAAACTCTAATTTGCCTATAATTTAATTGACGAGTTATCAAAACATTAATTCACTTCTTAATTGTTCTAAAATATTAGAAGAGTATATGATATATAAAAATGCTACAAAACTTTTCCATATAAGTTACCAACCGGAACTATCAAAAGTATTTGTATCATATACTGGGCGGTCATAACGATAACCATGTTTTTTATCTGATTAATTCTAAACAAGGATCATTCGTGAGAAGAGAAAAGGAAAACATGTGCACTTGGATAAAAAGGTTGAACTTTATATAATAGTAACCAAGGTGAAACATTTTTCAAACTTAGTTACTATTTTATGAAATAAACTCGAATAAAAATAACTTAGTTTGAAAATATAAATGTAAACGTGTTAACGATGAGAATCAGCCTACCAAGTCAAACCATTGGTAAGTTAAAAGTGGGCCTTCAGATCGAGACTCATTAGACTTAAATGTAGGACTAAATTGGGCTTAAAATACTATTAATACACTTACATGTATGTGTGTATATAACTTAAATTTTTCAAGGCCCTAAAATTGTGAGGCCACGTGTAGTTGATCGGTAATTCACACAGGCTTAAAACCAATCATGCGAATCGGTTTAAATATCTACCAAATATATCATATCACATATAGATGTTGAGGTAAGTAAAAAAAAAAACTTTCAAGAGACAAAAGGAACATAATGAAAAGGATAGTATAAAAATCGAGCAAGACCATCGTCCTATGATCTTTTGGTTAAAAATGGAACTTTATCGAAGTTGAGGGACTAACTGTAGTGATGAGGTATTTTTGAATCTTCCTCGGAGGAAAAACTCACACGTGTAAAGCCGCCATAAGTTCCCCGCCAAAACCCTAGATTTTTGTTCATCATTTCTCAACGAACCACTCCCTAAAGACAGTCAAGAATCAAATCAATTCTGATCGTTGCCGCAGATTAAACGAACTGTTTTTGATAAATGGACGACAGGGAGATGGAAATTGAAGTTCGAACGTTGACCGGTGAAACGATTACAGTCTCAATCTCATCCAACAGGACAGTTCAAGAACTCAAGTTTCTCCTCAAACAAATCCTCCCCCCGGAAACCTCCTCCTCGAACTTCCACCTTTTCTTCAAGGTATTCGCCTGTGTGCATCTATTTTATTACAAATGCATAGCGACGAGTGTGTGAAATTTGACGATTGGGGGTAATATATGTGTTTTTTGTTTAATTTTGATTGAAGACTATAGTCGATTATTATTGTTTCCTTCCTGTAATCTGATCATCTGCATTGCAATACGTTGGTTCAGGGTGCGAAACTTAATTTGCAGAGTCAGATAAGTAGTAACTTGATTTCCAGTGGAGAATTTATTGTTCTTGTTCCTTTCATGAAGAAGGACAAGCAGGAAGCCGTGAATCCAGGTCCAAATGAAACATTTCCTCAAAATGTCCATCAGTGTTCCACCTCCAAATTTGCTGAATCAGCATGGTCTGATATGATGCAAGACCTATCTTCTCTCCGGGAACGAGAGATTAATGGGACCGAAAGTCAGCCTCCTGTTGACTTTGAAGTCACGTATTCTGACACCCAAAAAGAAGCAAATGGGAGAAGTTGTGAGAGTTTGTTTGATAAGGCAATACATGAGATTTTAAACACACTGCAGTCATGTGATAATGATGAACCTGATGAAAAGGTCTTTGAGAGGTTTATGCAGATTTTGGATTTGGTTAATTGCTTATCTGATCCAAAAACCAGTAATTGCATGTTGAAGAATACAAATATACGAAGCAGTGGAGTTGGTCATGCTGCTGACAGTAGTTATTCATGTGTTTGTCCATCATGGCTGACGGGTGTTTTGAAGGCATTTTATTTCTTGAACATTTACTGTAGTTTTCTTCAAGTGCAGCAGAAAAAAGTTACCCAGCTTTGCGTGGAGGGAGGACTGAACCAGCTACGTAAGTTCGGATTTGGATTTGAATATGCTGATCTTGAGAATCTTTCTTTGCTCTGTCCTAAGGTAATCGGTAGTCTTATAAAAACTTCATGACTAAGTAATTACTAGAACTGTACCACCCCACCCTTTGGTTTTGCTTAATGAATTGCAAGAGATGCATCAATAGATGCGTTATAAATATTTGATTCCCTGGGATGTGGTTTCCTCTGCTCTTAAAAGGTTACTAGATTAATTATTTATGCTAGTTATAATGACCACATGTTTCTGTGAACAATAGAATAACTGTCACTAAGAAGTTTAAAATCAAGTATTTCATTGCAATAACTTATGTAGGTGTTTCAGCCTCCCAATATTTCACTACGGTTGTAATTTTATTTTCTCTAAATAACACTCATTGAAAACCATTTGTATGATCTCCATAGCAGTCTCTTTTTAGATGGACCTTTTTTTTGAAAGGGGAATACACATTTAGACTGAAACCTTCTTGAGGTTCAGAATTTGAATTACAAACAAATAACATTTCTCTTATTGCATCAATCTTCACATTATGATTATAGAATTGACTTCTTTTGATGTGGCCATTTAAAAAAATTATAATGTCACTGGCCATAACTAAATCTGGGGATACACACATCTGATGTGGCTCAATATTTGTTCTTGCAGTTCTTATGTGCACATGGTTTTCATGTTAGTTTCATAACCTGAATTTGGAATGTTGATTCTGTTTGCCCTTGCTTCACTGTATCTTTATAGTGTGGCCATTTAAAAAGTTTATAATGTTACTGGCCATAACGAAATCAGGGGATACACACGTCTGAATTTGGAATGTTGATTCTGTTTGCCCTTGTTTCACTATATTTTTATGCTCACAGATAATAACACTAACACTATGTGTTTATCGTGTAAAGTATTTAGTTTAATCCAATGCTTCCTCATCTTAACGTCCATCATGTTCTCTTTTATTATACTTTGAGACAATAATGATTGTAATGATAGTCAACCATGCCTTTATTGCTATTATCTTAAATTGTTTGCTAGCTTACAGTGCTAAGTTGCTAACATATGAACTGCAAACATACATACATATATGTTGTCGTTGTTCACACAAACATACATGTCTCTTTCCCTTTTGCAGGTTATACGATTTATTGACAACGAGACTAAGGATAGAAGGTCAAATAACGTGATTGTTGTCGTCAAGTCAAGATTAGATATTAAATGTCCATGTAAAGGTAATCCTAACTGTTAGCAATCATGATTTATTTATTATTATAACTATTTTTGTCTCTTTTGGTTGCAAGTTCATTATGTTTTCATATTAGTTTACTACTGAGCTAACTTATTGGTGCTCTCGTCTAGGTAAGAAAAAAATATCTACTGTAGTTAATGCTATGAGAAAAAGAGAAAGTGCCTTCAAAGCAGATTTATGGGCAGCAGTACAATCATTTATGGTATACCAGGTTCTTTCTGCATTAGTATTTACTAGTTCGGTGAAATTTGTTTAGCATTTATTCCTTATTCTGAATGCGCCAAATAGCGCTTATAGGAAATTGTTTATGTAATCTGAACCGCAACTAGTTTTGTGAGTGAACTTAGTTCTAGTTAGTTTGGTATATGGCCTGGACGTCCATGTTCTTTGTAGATGTACACTTAAAATGGTCACAACTCACATCGACTGTGGTTTGATGAAACAATGTTTGTGAATGACAATCATCTATTGTCTTGATATTAGTGTGTTGACTTGAAATTTAAGTTTTCTACAAGATGTATTATATCATTTTTGTATTAGGTTATTTAGAAGGGAAGAAATATAAGTCTCATTATTTTGAAATTTCCTTGGTTCAGGCATCCGGTTTTTACATTTTGTTTTTTTGAAAGATTGTGTTTGTCATCTTTCTATATTTAGCTTTCTAGACATATTTCATATGTCATCCACTGTTTCCCAGAGGCTCATTTTATAATGTAACTCCTCTGTTGTTACCCTCTCTAACAAGTCAAATTGTCCGTCAGTTCTTGATAAAATTGATTGTCTGTGTTGAAACTCTTAAGTTTTAGTAGGTAGGTTGAGCCTAATGATGGCCTTGCGGAAACATCTCTTATGCTGTTTATTAGAAATCTTTAAGTTCATAACAGAGCAAAATGTTCCCCTGCAGGAAAAAAAGGAAAATGAGACAATCAAGTTATTTTCCCTGAACGATCTTATGCGACATGTAAATGAGGGAAATTATAAAAAAACTAAAACTGATGCTAAGCCCACGAGGAGAAGTTTGTCTGAACCCTCAGGTTCTTTTTCACCTGAAGCACTGTGTTATGTATGTATCATCTTTCTCTTTCAGTCTTCAGTCAAACTTGAATGTTTGGAGTTTCATTAATGTTTTCACCTACAGGAGACAAATTCTTTGCTTCCTACAGAGATGGTTGAGCACCTGAGAGCAGGCATTGGTTCCCAAGGACAGGTTTAATCTTTATTTTCAAACTTTTTCTGTTTAAGTTTATAAATCTCTTTATGTTTATTTCCACAATTGTTTTAACTTATACCCTTGTATTACTGCTACATTTTGGTGGTGGTACCCTTGGTGGTTACTTTGAGGATTTTAAAAAGCTTCATAAATTGAACATAACATTTCCTCTTTAAGATCGCAGAAAAAAAACCCACATAGCAGGCGAAGCTTTGTTTTTCCTAAACCGTTTTAAACAACTATCTTATGCAAGATGCTGTACCTTTTGTAATGAAAATTTCAGATGGTTCATGCTGAAGAGATTGATGGCCGAATAGCCAGCTTCATGGAGATTCCAGGTTATCTATCTGAAAGAATGCAATCTGTGCTTAAATGTTCAGGGGTCTCAAAGTTGTATAGCCATCAGGTGTACATTTTTACAATTAGTGTGCGTTGTGTGTGTGTGTGTGTATTTGAAAGTCTAATTTATTTTTCCCATCTGTATTTGAGGTATTTATAGGTAGAGTCAATCGAGGCTTCCCTAGCTGGAAAGAATGTTGTCATTTCAACCATGACATCTAGTGGAAAATCTCTGTGTTATAATCTACCAGTTCTGGAAGTATTATCTCAAAATCCTTCTGCCTGTGCTTTGTACCTCTTTCCAACAAAGGTCATTTCTTAACTGTTACCAGGCTTTGCTCACTTGTATGGGTTACATACACTAGCTTTAATCAAAATTAAATGCATGCAGGCCTTGGCACAAGATCAACTAAGAGCATTGCTATCAATGACCGAAGGTTTTGATGTAGGCTTGAACATTGGAATATATGATGGAGATACTTCTCAGGAAAATAGATTATGGTTGCGTGATAATTCTAGACTGGTACTTATTTTTATTTTTTTCTGGGAAAGCTCTAGACTGGTACTTGTAATTTGTGGTTATTCTGGACAAATAAACTTTCAGCTGACAACTAGATATTTATTTACCAAAATTGTTTGTAGCTGATCACAAATCCGGATATGCTCCACATGTCAATCTTGCCATTGCATAACCAGTTTGGACGATTCTTATCAAACCTCAGGTAATCTTTGCAAGTTATATCTGGTTGTATTGAACATTTTGTTGCTGCTAAACAGAAATATGTTTATCTTTATGCAAGTTGACTAGAGTTTTTTATTTACCAGATATGTGGTTGTTGATGAAGCTCATGCGTATAAGGGAGCATTTGGATGCCACGTGGCTCTTATTGTAAGGAGGCTTCGCCGTCTCTGTGCTCATGGTAAGTGCTTGTATTAGTCATACCAATATCCTCTCTGATTTCCTTACTCTAATCATATAAAAAGTCCAACTCTTTAGTCATATTAAAAGTGAGATTAATTGGTCTGATCAAACCACCTAAAACGCAGTTCCGAATATAGCTTCTAGAAACAGGGACTTGAGAGTGTACCGCTAATCAGATGTACCATGTATATCTTACATTCCAGGCTGTGTTCATTTTGCAGTCAATGGGAGTGATCCGTCATTTATATTTTGCACTGCAACATCTGCCAATCCCCGTGACCATGCAATGGTAAGATGGTTTGTTGTTGGATGTATAAGTCATCATTAAAATGATTGTTATTCCAGATACGCCCTTCCTGGATCAACCACAATGGAACCGCCTTCTTCATATATTGTTTGCGTTGGTAGTTGGTACAACGTGTGTACTTCAAAATCTTTATGTTGATGTGTTTAGAAATGTGATTTGATCTTCCTTCCATACATTAGCAGAGCTTTAATATCATTATATTAATCTGCTCTTGTACTCTGCAGGAACTTGCTAGTTTACCAACAATAGAGCTAATTCACAAGGATGGCAGCCCTTCTGGACCTAAATTGTTTGTCCTCTGGAATCCTCCTTTGCGCATGAAAACTGTAATATTTTTCTATGATTTGGTATTTTTGTCGAATCACAAGTTTGTGATTTTTTATTTTTCTAGTCTTCTGTTCTTGCCAAGTTACAGGTAAACAAGAGAACTAGAAGTAGTATGAATACTGACAAGTTTGATAGAACAGTTTCTGTTGGTCGCTCAAGGTATCAGGCTAAATAAAGTCTATATCCATGCAAATATGCATCTCTAATGAGATATAGAATAAAGTTAATGATTTTCACTTTTCACTAGCCACTTAAGGATTATATTTTTCGGGTTTTGCAGTCCGATATTGGAAGTTTCATGTCTCTTTGCAGAAATTATTCAGCATGGACTCCGTTGCATTGCATTTTGCAAAACACGGAAACTGTCTGAACTCGTATTGAGCTATACGTATGTGTCATTTTCCTTCACATAACAGTTTTCCTTTTATATCATAGGGTTCAGGCCATTAAATAGCAACTTACTTTTCCATATTTATCAATATAGGCAATTTACTTTTTTTATTGTCTAAGTAGATAACAAACATTGTGATGACCTATTAAATTAGGTAATCACAGTTTATTTTACAGGTCACATGTAATGTTTGACCAGATAAAGTCATACTAACTAGAGAAATTCAAAATTGAACTTTGGTTTAAGACAAATAGGATGGTAATCTTCAAGAAATTGAATCTGTAAATGAACAAGAACACCAAGAAACAAACGAATCTGCAAATTCAAAACACTTTCCAGCCACTGCTCCCCCTAAACCACCTTTTTCTGGCCACCGCTCCTCTGCAACTTCGTCTCCCCCCTGAACCACTTTTTCCGGCCACCGCTACCTGTAATCGCTTGGCCCTTATGGTGTAACGTGGATGATTAGGTAGGGGGGGGGGGGAGATTATAGCCACTGTCGCTTGGCCCTGAACCAGTATTGCTGGCCACCCCTTGTGGTTGCTCTTAGGTGTAATTGCAAGGAAGGAATCAGACGAGCTGGTGGTTGTCTGGCTGCTTGGTTGTCGCTGAAAGGTAACAGAGAATAAAAAAATGTCTTGGTTCAGGGAAAGAAGAAAACACAGGGAATACTATTTTGTGGGGGCAACTTTCTCAACAGAATGAAAAAAACTGCAATAGATAAGAGCAATTAAAGTAAACTGCTAATCCAAAAAACTTGGAACTTCTACCCACTAAACCACTACTGCCAACATTGCTTGTTTACTAAATCAAACAGCAAAAATAAACAGATTAAATATAAAAGAACACATAGTGCTTCCGATGAGGAATTGATGATTGACGTTGCTGTAGTGCTTCCGAAGAGGAGTTGATGATTGAAGTTGCTGTAGTGCTTCCGAAGAGGAATTGATGATTGACGTTGCTATTGGGTGTAATAGCATGTGCTTCTTTTGTTTTCTTTGAAATTTGACGAAGAGAGAGTGAGTGACGAAGGAAACGGAGAGCGAGGAGTGGTTTGGGGGAGGCGGTGGGTGGCTTGAGACATTTTTGTGAAATGTTGGATTATTAGAGTTCAGTTATAATTAATTAAGGATGTAGTTAGGTTTTAACTGGTATAGCAAGTAACAAGTCATAATATGTTTATTTCGAAACAAAATCTCAAAGTTCATTTCCTATTTTGTCAATAAAAAAGATAATTACCTACATTGATACTTTTGAAAAAGTAGGTTGCTATTTAGTGGCCTTAAACCCTATATCATAATCATTTCATACCTGAATTGAGAAGTTAAATTTGCTTGTGGCAAGGCGTGAAATTCTTCAGAAGACAGCACCCAATCTTGTTAATTATGTATTTGCTTATCGGGCTGGCTATACTCCGCAGGTTAGTAAATGCATTCTGCGTTTTGTTTCCAAAGTAATAACTGCATGTATGATGGGAGAAATTAATTTAATGAGAAAATTGCTTCTAGGATGTGACATAAGTAATAAGTAAATAATAATAAAACAGGATAGGAGAAGAATTGAGAGTGATTTTTTTGGTGGGAAAATTCGTGGTGTTGCTGCTACAAATGCCCTTGAGTTGGGGATTGATGTTGGGCACATTGATGTCACCCTGCATCTAGGGTTTCCTGGTAGTATAGCTAGGTATGTGACTTATTTCTGTTTCTTTTATGGACTATTACACTCCTTTCTGTTTCTTTTCTAAATACTTGTTCTCATCAACACCATCCATCTCAATTTTTAGCTTATGGCAGCAAGCCGGGAGGTCTGGTAGAAGGGAACAACCATCACTTGCGATATATGTTGCATTTGAAGGACCTCTTGACCAGTATTTTATGAAATACCCTCAGAAACTCTTCATGGGTCCAATCGAATGCTGTCACGTGGATGCCAAAAACCAGCAGGTTCATTCATCTGCAATTGTTATTGACAAAACTGTAATTTACTTGAACAATATCCTCATTATTGGAGTCCTTTTGTCTCTCTATAGGTGCTTGAACAACACTTGTTATGTGCATCTCTTGAACACCCTCTAAGTGTGGTTCATGACGAGAAGTACTTTGGTCCTGCCCTGAAAACTTCCATCCTGTCTCTTCAAAGTAAGGGACTTGTTACTACTGGTTCATCTAGGGATGAAATTTGGAACTACATTGGGCATGAGGTATACTATATGTGAGTATATCGGTGTTAATTAAATTACTCCCATGCTTTACTTATGGTTTTTCTATGTCACCTACTAGAAAATGCCTTCTCATGCTATTAGCATACGGGCAATTGAGTCAGAGAGATATAAGGTAATTGACATGAAAAATGACAAAGTTCTTGAAGAAATTGAAGAGAGTAAAGCTTTCTTTCAGGTAACTCTTTTTGATGTTTCTATTAGGTAAATAAATTGTAAATCATTAATTTATTACATCAATAGATAGTTATCGTAATATACTTTTGACCTATAGAATGAAGTCTAATGGAAAATGATATTTCAGGTATATGATGGTGCTGTTTATATGCAGCAGGGGAAAACATATCTAGTCAAGAATTTGGATTTATCTTCTAAAGTTGCTTTGTGTCAGGAAGCTGACTTGAAGTATTACACAAAAACTCGTGATTATACTGATATTGAAGTTGTAGGTGGTCACATTGTAAGTTTAAACCTAAACTATGTGTTGCTTCCCTCTTCTGTTGCAACTACTTTTGAAGGTTAAAGCAACCACTTTGTCCTGCATCTAAACTACCTTTTAGGCGTACCCAGCAAAGATTTGTAACATCCAGAAATCAAGAACAAGTGCCCAATCAAACCCGTGTAAAGTGACTACTACCTGGTTTGGATTTAGACGTATATGGAGAGGAAGCAACCGAGTTTTTGATTCAGTTGATCTGTCACTTCCTAGTTATACATATGAGTCACAGGTGTGTGTTTTCCTTTAATGATCAATAATGCTTTGTTTCCTTGACCATCTCATTTTGTGTTGACTTTAATCGGGGTAGGCTGTCTGGATTCGAGTTCCACAATCACTAAAAACAGCTGTGGAAACAGAAAATTATGCATTTCGTGGAGGATTGCATGCTGCTGGTCATGCAATTCTGCATATCGTGCCTCTGTAAGTAGTACGTCATAGTTTTATAGTTGAATTTTGTGGCTTGCAGGGCTGGTTCGTTGATTTTGGAGGCCCTATGAAAAGAGTAAAAAATGGGTCCCAGGACTACATTTATATATAATATATACATAAGTAAAATTTATTAATACTACAATATTTATTATACCAATAACCAAAATAAAATGGGCCCCCTCATTACAATTTTTTTGGACCTAATGGGTTAAAGGCTAATTTTGTTGGCCTAATGGATATACCACAAACCAAAACAAAAGAATAGTAGTAAAATAGTTTACCTAATTTTTTTTGGCCTAATGAGTTATAGGCTAATTGTATTATACATAGGTTTTTAAATAGTTTCTTATTGAGTGGACTTGAAAAATTATAATATTAGACTCATATTTATGTATATACAAAAAAATATATATTTGGGCCCCTACCTAGACATAGGCCATGTGCAGTCGCCCACCCCGCAGACCTTAAGGGCCACCCGGCTTGTTTGGAATCCCTAATTAACAGATCTTGTTTGAATGCAGATATATAATTTGCAACTTATCTGATTTAGCTTCAGAGTGTGTAAATCCTCAGGACACTCGTTATATTCCTGAAAGAATTTTACTTTATGATTCCCATCCTGGAGGAACAGGCATTTCAGCACAGGTGAACCTAATTTCTCCTACTTCCTATCTGTCCTTCCAATTCTTAAAATTTTTGACAGAGGTGGCAAAATTGGTGGTTGGGTAGTTTAGGTAACGGGTCAGGATGGGTTTGGGTTAAGGTGGGTCACTTTTAGTATGGTTGAAACATGTTGGGTTGGGTTGACCTGAAAACACTTTCTTAGCCAATTTTCAAACCTTTTTAATTACTAATGTGTTAATTATGATTACGAAAGAAATTTTATTACAACAATAATCTAGGTCTTTAAATAGAACTATGTAGGAGTTCTATGCTTTTAAGAAAAACTTTGTGTGAACTTCAACCTGTTTGCTCTATTCGACCCGTTTGACTTGTTCCATTTTTAGCTAAATTTTTTATTTGACCCATTTGGTCTTGCAACCCAAATAAGTCCATTTCAGAAATAAATTGGTCGAAATTGCCTCGTCTTGTATCTCTAAAGCTGCAAGTTTGATATGCCGAGCGATTTCATGGTGTCATTTATGTTGGAGGAAAGGGTTTGATACAGGGTAAAGAATAACAATATATATATATATATACTAGGATAATTTCGTGGATCGTGATTAATACACTTTCCGTAATCTGTAATTCGACCCTTTTGCCTGGGGTATCACGAATTCAGATATAGGATAATCCAAGAAACTTGATTTGAATTACAGGTTTGATTCAAATCCAAACACTGAATATCTTTGCTTTGAGTTTCGTTTATCAGAGACTATTTCGACAGAATATCGACTTAGAAATCGTATATCCTTCGTTTGCTCTTTCTTGTTTTTCGTTCGTTGTTATATTTTGCACCAAACCGGAGACGCCTATTTATAGGCGGCATATAGGGCGGTTACCGGCGGTTTATGGCGGTTGGAGCGGCGGGACCCCCGCCAGGGGCAAAGGGGTGATGCCCCTTGGAACCCCACCAGGAGCCAGCCCCGGGGCCCCCGTATTCCTGATACCAACTTAGCTTATTCGAGTGTGCACTCCGCACCTCTAAACCCGAATTATAACTAAGTCTAGAATCGGCTAGTCTCATGTCAATCCTGATTATACTAAATAGCTTGATGACACTAAAATCACCAACAATTTTTAATTACCAATTGTAGGTTCAACCGATTTTCACGGAGCTCTTAACTGCTGCATTGGAACTTATCACATCTTGCTGCTGCTCTGGTGATGCAGGTTGTCCCAACTGCATCCAGGTTGGTTTCCACTACTGATTTGTTGCTAAATTGATCTATTTTTAACCTTGTACTTACTAAAAAGCATAAACTTATAATTGGCATATTTCAGCATCTGTCTTGTCACGAGTACAATGAAGTTTTACACAAAGATGCAGCAATAATGATCATTAAGGTTGTCAATGAACACTAAATGTTAAAGATATGGTACCTTATATATTTTCTGTTGCTAATTGTGTTATGTTATTGCAGGGTGTACTAGAACTGGAGAAATTAAATTTCATAGATACTTCCAGTTCTGTAGTTTGATCGCTCCAATGCCATGTTAAACTTTGTTGTTGGTAACTAAAACCCAATGAATTTTATGATTTAGAAAGCTTGTCTCTGTTTGGTTTCAGAAAAGTTTTCTAGGAAAATAAAAAAAAAATTAAAAACATGTTTGGTTAACCTTTTTTTTCTAAATTTTTTCTTAGAAAAGAAATTTTTCACTTTTCAAATTTCAACTACAACTAGAAAAGCTTGTGATCTACTTTTGCACTCTTTTCTAACATAGAAAAAGAAAACTCGATCGTTTTTAACCAAACACGTTTTTCAGAAATTTTTTCCAACTGAAAACAATTTTCTAAAACCAAGCACAGTTCACATCAAGTAAAATTTTTAGTACCAATTTACAACTCTAGTTAGATCATTCAAATTGTTCTTTTACCTTTGACATGTCAAATGTTTTTCTTTCTTTCTCTTATTTTGGATAAAGGAACTACTAGCATGGCAAAATTTTGTAAATGTAAGAGTTAATTACAAAAATCTTTTATTTGGTTTGCCTTGAGTTTCACATTAGTTGGGGTTATATTTTGTTTCAAACTTGGTCTTTTACATTAACTGACGTTATTTTTAACTATTAGATGAGGGTTATCTTTGTCATTTTATAACTTTTCCTTGTTTTCAAACAAGCTCTACCTATTATGCATGTTTCTAGTGTAGTTGTGATTGAAGAACCCAAAAATGAAGTTCATTTACTAAAGCATTAACAAATAAATAACATTAATATATTAAATCTTATTACACAATGAAGTGTTCTTGGTGAAGAACCTAATTGATTGAATAGTATTCAACCCATTGAAATAAATGAAGAATCCAAATCGATTTGAACCCTAGAGGATTGAAACATAACCTAGATCCAAACGACTAAAAGAATACCCAAAATTGATTGAAAATTAGTTTGTCCTTGTTGATAGTTGTGGTTTCTTCTAATGAAATAAAATAGAAAGATTGAAGCATTACTAGAAATGATCCAAACAAAACCCAAATCTAAAAGATTCAAGCATTACCTAGAGCCGATCAAAAGATTCAAAAGAACTCATATCTTATAGTAATGAGGAGATGGTGATGGTTATAGTTTCTTCAACCTAAAATCAAAATCAGATCTAGGAAGCTAAACCTAAATGAAATCAGATCCGTTCATCGATCAGTCATTTGCAAGATTCAAATGAAATTAGATCTTCGATTTTTCATCCACAAGAACCTAAACATCAATGAAGACAAACACAAGTGTCAAATGTTCAAAATCTGGTTAACTCTGGAAGGGGAACAAAAAAGGGTAAACTGAAATTAGTGTGGATTTGATTATGAGAGATACACCGGTTGAAACAATAATCGCATCTGGGTTTCCTCTCGAATGGTCAAGCAGTGTGACGATAGTGAAATGGTGGTCCGGTAGTGCGATGGTGGTCTAGTAGAGAGATGGTATAGAGACGACAGTGGAGGGACGTCGACAAGGGATCAATGCCAGAAGGGGAGGTACTATAGAGAACAGCCATTTTGAAGAGAGAGTTGGAGATGGAGAGAGTTGCAAGAAGAGAGTGTGAGTGGGAGATAAAAAGTAAAAATTGTATTGAAACAAGGATAAGTTATAAGATGACAAAGATACCCCTCATTTGAACGGTTAAAGATAATGTCAGTTAGTGTAAAGGACCAACTTTGCGAAGAATTTATCCCTGCTACATCAAGAAGACCGAACTGGACCGATAACCCTCTTTATTAACCATTAATCCGGCAAAGGTCCATATACTTACACATCAACTTACAAATATTGAAGTTTGCATGCCTTATGTTGTAGCTAGAGATTATTTCATGTAGACCGTAGAGGGCCTAGCATTCAATATCAACATGATGTCCTTACCTTCTCCAAGCTTTTGAACAACAAAATGTTGAATCTTCCATCGAATATCCGTTATTTTTATCCAACTCAAACTACCTGAACCTTTCAAGAGTGGAGTGGTAACATATGTACGAATGAACCCAATGTGCATGCTCATGAGATCGAGCAAGGTTACGATTGCCCAAGCTTTTTAGACTAAGAACATAACGAATCCGCAAAAGACAAGTGTTTAACTTTCCAGTCATTTAGTCGATGTTTCAACTAAGACTTTGCAATCTATGTGAGTTAACATGTAGAAGTAAGATCTAGTTTGTTTCACATAATTCAGAGGAATGAAATTGATTTAAATTCCATTCAACCCAACTATGGAATGGACTTTCTATTACTTGAGAAAATGTAAACATCCCAAAAAATGAGATTTCATTCCAAAACAAGTTTACCAAACGCAATATATCACATAATTTGATTTCAATTCCAATTTATTCCTTCGAATTCTGCGAAACAAACTCGACCTAAGGGGAATGCCCATGTATTTCACAGGAAGTGAACCTATTTAAAAGTACTTGTTTTTTTAAAAAAAATCCTCCTTGACATAAACTTCACGTTGCAAAAGAACCACATATCTTTGCTAACAATCTTGTATTTTTATAGATAAGCTTTACTAATATATAAAACATGTAATCCCCTTTTAAAGACCATTTTAAGTTAAATAATACAACTAGTAAAACATCTTTTACAATACTTTAAAACAATTTTAACTAAATTTGAGTTGAATTTAATATGTAATAAATCACACAAGTCGGTTTCAATATATTTAATCCAAAAATTAGTAACAGTCAAGTCTTTAATTAATAATACAGTTTGATATGTAATTAATATATATATATATAGGGGATGGTTCATTTGAGAACCAGTTTTATTGCAAGAACCATTTGTAGCCATTGATCATAATTAATCAAAGGTTTATATTAATTGTGGCAAACATGTAATTAATTCAAAAC